>JAXRKP010000790.1:2500-17500 GCA_037039925.1 Doris montereyensis | reverse complement strand
ATTTATCGTTAAAATACATTACGATATTTCTATCTTTATTGTTACACCGAACATTTATCTTTATACATGTATTTACATATTCATATGCATACAATATAACACAGCTATTTTACGTTGGGTGACTTGTATATTATGATGTATAATGATAGAGGGAATATTAGTTTTGAGATAGTTAAGAAAAGAACGTTTTAGTATCGGTAGCTAGCCAATTTATCCGAAAGTCTTTAGAGGCCCACACTATATAAACATATACACTGAATTTCGATAGAAAAAGGCTGGGTTAAAAGGGTAAAATGTACTTTTGAAGAGAACGGTAATCACAACCCAAGACTATGCAATGCAAACCTAAACATTTGTATCGTTCCCGTGTCGGCTGTCAGTGGGCATGAACACATGGGCTAAGATCTGGCCATCTGCGGTGATAACAACGGTCGTAATTATTATTGCATGGACATCGACATACTGATCGAGATAGCAATCACAATAATAATAATAATATTAATAATATTATGAACCAGGCAACTGGCCTACTTACTGTCAGAGTGGTCAATACATTTCAAATCTATTATTATTTCTTGGTCTCATAACACGTATTTGATTGGCTAAGGATGGAAATCTATGGTATTGTCCGTTTGAGTAACACAATTGTGTTTCTGCTGACCATTTATGTTTAACGGGATAAACATTTTGCCATTCATGTATTTAAAGGAAATAGTTACTGTATCCCCGATTCCGCTTGGACACAAGAATGTTATCTATTAAGTGTTCCACGTTGGGGTATGGTACTCCACTTGAAATAAAAACCACGATCCAGAAAAATGGCGCATCTAGGAAATCATGCAAAGTAGTAATCTAAACAATGGGAATAAACAAATTGGTCAAAAACATCTTTGCTGACCACACCCCCGCCCTTTCCCAAGTAAGGGCCTTCACATACACCTTTTCTTGGTCTGTAATGAATTTATGTTTTCAATATATATCATATTTTGCTTGAGGATATCAATGTCTTGCGAGCTTACGATTGTGAAAATATGACATAGGAATATAACTTCACTCGAATGTCTTCTGAATTTGAACAATATATTCCATTGGCTAGAAATCAGACGTATAAGTATAAGGGGAATGTCTAAAATTGTGTGTTAAAGATACTATTGTATTGTGTGTTAAAGATACTATTGTATTGTGTGTTAAAGATACTATTGTATTGTGTGTTAAATATACTATTGTATTGTGTGTTAAAGATACTATTGTATTGTGTGTTAAATATAATATTGTATTGTGTGTTAAAGATACTATTGTATTGTGTGTTAAATATACTATTGTATTGTGTGTTAAAGATACTATTGTATTGTGTGTTAAAGATACTATTGTATTGTGTGTTAAATATACTATTGTATTGTGTGTTAAATATACTATTGTATTGTGTGTTAAATATACTATTGTATTGTGTGTTAATATACTATTGTATTGTGTGTTAAATATACTATTGTATTGTGTGTTAAAGATACTATTGTATTGTGTGTTAAAGATCCTATTATCAAATATAGTGGTTAAGAAATGATAAACTGTGAAACAACCCCCAACTTCCATCCACTTTGACCGAAGTAGAGACAATAAAAACTACAGCCAAAACAACAACTGGTTGAATAACGCTCTCGCCATTACAGACACTGTGTTTGGCCTGTACTGATCGGTTAACAGAATGAAATACACAACATTAACATTGCTAGTGGCCATCGACCACCCCATACACACCAATCTGAACCCAGGCCTGCTTCAACGCTGATTTCTGTGAATACAACAAACAAACAAGACGACACACGCAATTCAAAGATTGGTCAAATTAATGCTCAGATGAACTGAAAGAAATTATATGTCAACGTGGCTTAGATGTTTTGTGTGTCACAGAGACATGGCTATAAGAACGTAGTGGCGAGTCAATAATGTCAGATTTAACATCACCAGGTTGCGCTTGCAATCTCTCCCAAGGAAAACCAGAAAAGGTGTCGGAATTGCAATCATGTATCGGTCATCGTTGACAATAAAAGTGATGGATGAAAATTCGGAATGTAAAACATTTGAATATGCTGGAATCATGACATATTTTAAACACGACTCTATCAAACTCCGCTCTATTTATAGACCACCACCAAGTGCTAGAAATGGGACTAAGACACCAGAATCTATTGATGAATTTGAAGATGTGGTCTAAAAATAAACACCAAAGCAAAGAAGAATGTTATTCTTGGAGACTTTAATGTTCATTTTGAACGTGACGTTCCAGACGTCAGAAGTATGAATACATTATTATCAGTTCAAGAGATGGTACAACACGTTGACAAACCGACTCACAGTGGCGGATACATCTTCGACTGGGTCTTGACCAGTGCCGACATGAAAATGCCTACTCCGGTTGTTGTTGATGAGATCTTGTACGCTTTGATATCAGCACCAATATTACCATACGCACAGCACGTTAACAAATAGTGTCCAGACATCTTAGGTAACTCGACATTCTACGGTTTAAAGAAGATATGTCTGATTGTCTTAAGCTTCAATGTGAAGACGTGAACTTTGCCAATTTAAATCGTACGATCGTATGGAGTTCTAGAACAACACGCCCTCTCACCACAAGAACAGTAAATGTAAGAAAGCCACCTCCTTGGTATACTCTTGAGATTAAGCGTGCAAAACAAGACAAAAGAAAGGTTGAGAGAAGGTGGAAGAAATCGGGATTAATCTTTGATAAAGAAATATATAATAATATATCACGAAGTGAAGAAATCAAAACAACGGTACTGAAAGCGAAAAGAAGCTATTGTCTGTATATGTTAGAGCACACCATCAATTCTAAAGAGTTTTTCACGCTCACAAATAATTTATTGGTGAAAGAAAAAGTGTCAAACCTCCCATCAAACACTTCAGAAACCCAGCTTGCAGAACAATTTTCCGAGTTTTTCCATGAAAAAATGTCCAATGTACACAAATCTCTAGATCAGAACCAGGGACACTTTGATTCTGATTCAGTCACGGGGCAGCCTATAACATTGTTCAATGACATCTCGGTTGAGATTATTTTCTCAAGCCCAAACAATTCTTGTAACATTGACTCAATAGAAACATTGCTCTTAAAACAATGTTTGGATGAACTTGCACCAAATATTACCAAAACAATTAATCAATGAATGACAACCGAACTGTTCCTCACCAGTTCAAAACAGCCTTTGCGAAACCACTATTGAAGAAAAAGGGGCTAGGTAGTGAAAAAAACAAAAAAACTATAGGCCTGTTTCTATTCTGCTATTCATTAAAAAAATCTTGGAAAATGTTGTTTTAGATCAAATATCAATCCACGTCAAGAAGAATGGTCTTCAAGCGTGTTTTGAATCGGCATACCTCGTTAGCCACAGTACGGAAACAACTCTCGTGAGGATCATAAATGACCTATTGTAAGTTATTGACATCGGCTAATGGCAGACATGCTTCTGAATCAAATGAATCTTCACTTTGAGCGATATCTTTGAATTACCTGAGAGCTTCTGAATCAGAAGAATCAATATCCTCTTCTTTATTCAAACCCCAAAATAGAGCTTGGTTCAGAGTACGTAATCAGTCTAGGAACCGATGTAGGACTCGCCGGGGTATCAACCAAATGAGAGATGTAGGCAATCTGCCGTCCTCTCAGCGTAGAAAACTTTACCATGCAACGTGTTCAAACGATGTAGAATTAAAGTGCGCTCAGTGGGAAATCCAGAGATGAAACGAAATCTGTTATGTCACTTAGCATCAGCCTTATACAACACTTTTAAAAGTCTTTGACTCTTACAACGAATATCGTCTGCACAATGGGTACAAGAGAATGCTTGATTGAAGAGATGATCTCATTTGTATGATAAGTGAGTGATATGATTAGATTATTACATTTCTGCACAATCAGACACGAAGCTAAACTTGAACAACCTGTTACCCCTCCAAAAAACTTTATCTTCTGTAGTAAACCATTTGAAGCCTCAGAACACATTAGACTAAAATGGCGCCCCCTCATCGAAAGGAAGAAGACATTGGCAAGCCACTGCCTTGGCTGCGGTGGGTTGAGGCATCTTTAAAGCTGTACATAGTTTTAAAGCGTTGCATTAAATAAGTCTAAGGAAATGTCTATTCTGAGTCCATTATAGGGAATTTTGTTTTCTTGCTGGCTGTCAACAGCGGAAATAAGAAAGACTGACATTCACACTTTGACGAAAAGTGAAAAGCATACTCACAGCTCAACAGCAAAATTGAGTTCTATAATTTAATAGATTTAATCCCTTTAAGAAAGCAATATCAATTACAATATTGCCAAAATAATATTAATGCGTAATGCAATTCGAAGTTGTAATGTACAGGAAAAAAGGCCAAACAAGTGGTCAACTACTCCCCCTGGCCAGCGTTGCCCATCCTCACGTTTGACCAACACCAAAGGATTTTCATAAGCAATACTGACCAGAGGGACCAGTTTTTTCCTATTCGTTAAAAAAATGCACAACCATCGTAATTGCTTATACACTCAATAGGCTTTGCTCTCGTTTAGACCTAGAGTTGGCAACTCAAGTATTGTAAGTCGAACAAAGATGCACTACTTCGCCCTCTGTCAGGAAACAACTTTCGTAAACTTGACTGCCGAGTATTGTAACTCCATGGTACTATATTTAAGCAGCCATTTACTCTACACTTTTAGAAACAATAGTGTGGAATTGTTTGATAACTAGCTCTTATATTACTACAGTGCCCTGAGCATTTTAGAGGTGATGGGTTACCTCCCCTTGGTCACTTTTATGGAAAAAAGTGGTTTTCGCCAAAAGTCGATGTACGATAATTGAGTTACTACCCCTGCGATATACATTAACTCAAAATTTATATAGTCTACACCTTAAATAGGCATGACCCCCTGCCTCATCATATCTTTTTCGCTTATCTGAAAGTTAGTTTATTTATATAGTCAACAAGCATACCTGGAGACAATCAATGCTAGATTATCTTTACAGTAAAGATGGGTCTCTCGAACTTTGCGGTATACTCAGAAATGCCAATAGCGGATACGTGTTATAACAAATACGAGTATTAGATCGAGTCAGTACACGATATTAAGCTTCTATGGTAAACAAATCGCTGGCTCATGCTGACCTACCACCTGAATTTAAAGAAACCAACGTAACACCTTTGCTAAAGAAGAAAACCCTTGACACCAAACTACTTTAAGAACTATAATAGTTTCTAATCTTGATTTTATATCTAAATTAATTGAAAAGATTGTAGTGAAACGGCTTCACAAACATGTCACCACCAATAAGATATGTGTGGACTTTCAGTCTGCGTACCGACCCTGCCACAACACTGACACACAGCACTATTCCGTGTACACTAAGACGTTGTCGGCCACCTCCAAACTAACACCAACGTGTCGCTGTTGCTCCTGGATCTAAGCGCAGCATTTGACACTGTCGATCACGAGATGCTTTCCAGGAGAACTTGCCATCTCTTTGGAGTTACATACAAACGCAGCATTCAACTGGTTTTCAAGCTACCTGACTAACCGAAAGCAGCGAGTTATCATCGACGGTGTCCCTTCAAACCCGACACTACTCAAATTCGGTGTTCCCCAGGGGTCAGTCCTCGGTCCTTACTTGTTCACCCTTTACACATCACCCCTAAATGTGACATCATTACATCGCATGGACTCTAACACCACCTTTATGCTGACGATACTCAGCTCTACTTCCACTGTCGTCAAATGACAGTGAGACAGCACCAGAGACAATCGCCAAATGTGTGTTCAACATCAAATCATGGATGACTCTGAACAAATTCAAGTTCAATGACGATAAGACTGAACTTATTGTGTTCAATGACGATAAGACTGAACTTATTGTGTTCAATGACGATAAGACTGAACTTATTAATGACGATACTTATTGTATTCAATGACGATAAGATTGAACTTATTGTGTTCAATGACGATAAGACTGAACTTATTGTGTTCAATGACGATAAGACTGAACTTATTGTATTCAATGACGATAAGATTCAACTTATTGTGTTCAATGACGATAAGACTGAACTTATTGTGTTCAATGACGATAAGACTGAACTTATTGTGTTCAATGACGATAAGACTGAACTTATTGTGTTCAATGACGATAAGATTGAACTTATTGTGTTCAATGACGATAAGATTGAACTTATTGTGTTCAATGACGATAAGATTCAACTTATTGTGTTCAATGACGATAAGATTCAACTTATTGTGTTCAATGACGATAAGACTGAACTTATTGTGTTCAATGACGATAAGATTCAACTTATTGTGTTCAATGACGATAAGATTCAACTTATTGTGTTCAATGACGATAAGATTCAACTTATTGTGTTCAATGACGATAAGACTCAACTTATTGAACTTATTGTGTTCAATGACGATCAATGACGATAAGATTCAACTTATTGTGTTCAATGACGATAAGATTCAACTTATTGTGTTCAATGACGATAAGACTGAACTTATTGTGTTCAATGACGATAAGATTCAACTTATTGTGTTCAATGACGATAAGACTGAACTTATTGTGTTCAATGACGATAAGATTGAACTTATTGTGTTCAATGACGATAAGATTCAACTTATTGTGTTCAATGACGATAAGACAACTTATTGTGTTCAATGACGATAAGATTCAACTTATTGTGTTCAATGACGATAAGACTGAACTTATTGTGTTCAATGACGATAAGATTCAACTTATTGTGTTCAATGACGATAAGATTGAACTTATTGTGTTCAATGACGATAAGACTCAACTTATTGTGTTCAATGACGATAAGACTGAACTTATTGTGTTCAATGACATAAGACTGAAGTTATTGACAATGACGATAAGATTCAACTTATTCAATGACGATGTTCAATGACAATGATAAGACTGAACTTATTGTGTTCAATGACGATAAGATTCAACTTATTGTGTTCAATGACGATAAGATTGAACTTATTGTGTTCAATGACGATAAGATTGAACTGATTCAACTTATTGTGTTCAATGACGATAAGATTCAACTTATTGTGTTCAATGACGATAAGATTCAACTTATTGTGTTCAATGACGATAAGATTGAACTTATTGTGTTCAATGACGATAAGATGTTATTGTTTCAATGACGATAAGACTTCAACTTATTGTGTTCAATGACGATAAGACTGAACTTATTGTGTTCAATGACGATAAGACTGAACTTATTGTGTTCAATGACGATAAGATTGAACTTATTAACTTATTGTGTTCAATGACGATAAGATGAACTTATTGTATTCAATGACGATAAGACTGAACTTATTGTACGATAAGATTAACTTATTGTTTCAATGACGATAAGATAAGACTGAAACTTATTGTGTTCAATGACGATAAGACTGAACTTATTGTATTCAACTTATTGTATTCAATGACGATAAGACTGAACTTATTGTAAGACTGAACTTCAATGACGATAAGACTGAACTTATTGTATTCAATGACGATGATTCAATGACTTGAACTTATTGTGTTCAATGACGATAAGACTGAACTTATTGAGTGTTCAAGAAAAAAAGAAAACAATCATCAATGAACTAGCCATCGACGACATTCGTATTCAGAACTCTCCAGTTGTTAGGAATTTGGGATTTTACTTTGATGAATTGTTAAATATAACCCACCACACAATGAAAGCATCTCAAACCATACATTTTATTCTCAAAAGTATAAGCCATATAAGAGACGTCCTAGATGTTGAAACCTGTAAAACTTTGATAAATTCACTAGTAATTAGTCGTCTGGATTATTGTAATTCTCTTCACTACGATCTGCCAGGGAGCTCACTGCATAGACTTCAATTATTACAAAATAAGGACACAAGAATTGTGTCGAAAACAAAAAAAGCGAGATGACATCAAACCTGTCCTGCAGTCGCTTCATTGGTTACCGGTGGAGAAGAGAATTGAGTTTCAATTGGCCTGTCTTGTTTTTAAATGCATTTACCCTGATGATGCCCCTCAGTATCTGAAGTCACTTATTGATGTTCATTGTCCAAGTCAGCAGCTTAGATCCTGTACTGTGTTATCACTTGATTGGAAATGTCAAAATCTAAATTTTTCGATCGTGCCTTTACATTTTCTGTCCCTGCTGTGTGGAACCTCTGTCACCTCACAGTACACGAAACTCCAAATCACTTGACTCTCAAAAGACCATTGAAAACAGAACTTTTTCGCTCTGCATTCCATACACTAAGTTGAATGCGTGAGTGTTTCCGTCTTTTGATGTATGATTAATTATCTGTTATTATCTAGGTATGTACTTTAAGTATCATTGTCTCCTGTTTAAATTATAATGTTCCATATCACATTGTCATTGTAAAGTGCATTTAGGCATACTTTTAGGGATATTATATGAATTATTATGAATTATTATCGTTATTATTATTATTAGGGGACTCAGCCTTTTTAAAATTATTGTAGTTACCGGATATCGCACGATAGATTGGTATCAATAAAAGTTTCCTCCATGGTAGGCAAACAATCTTTTTTTCAATAAATTCAGATATTGTCTTGGTTCAAAAGTTAATGATAAAAATCTAAAAAAGCTTTAAAAAAACAACAACGTACATGCGCAGTGGTTCCGAGTTTACTGCGTTTAAAGTTAGAAAATCATCTTTATATCAATCTAATGTACATAATGTACATTATTCTCTTCCGTGTAGATAAACAGCCGGAAACAAAATGTCTGCCATCGTAGCCAATCGGAACACGACGGCTGGTGCGTGGCTCAGTCAGCAACGCCAAGAAGCCAAGTCCAAAAACCCTTGAAAAAGAGTCTGACCCAAGGCCGAGTTCTGGAATCGACTGCTTCTACAAGGGAGACTCTGAACCGAGACAAGGTAAGATAACTGCCGTTAGTGTGCTGTTGATATCGTTCCCCCATCCAAGTGTCAACAGCTTTGTTAATGGCTTGGATATACGTGTATTGCCATTATATTTTCATTGAGTTGATTATTATCCGTTAGCGATTATATTTTGCTTCTTTGTGATTGGAATAAAATGAAATCTAGATACGTTCTCACTAAACCCGTAGAGGAGAGCTAGAGTTAATGCCAGTTTCTATAGCGTGAAGCGGAACGTGAGGTAATACATCTCCTTTTACAGATGATGTGAGTCGTCGGTGGCCGAGCGATTAGGCTGCCGGACTGGGGATAGTCAGGTCCTGAGTTCGATTCCTAGCAAAGCCAGGTTCGACGTTGTGTTCCTTGAGAATAAAACACTTAACACGCATTTTCCCCACTCTACCCAGGTGGAAATAGGTACACGCACTAGCTTGGGAGTGCAAACCTGTGTCAGACTAGCGTCCAGGCCAGGAGGTGATTATTGACACGTGTTGCGCTTCACGCTATAGAAACGGGATAAGCTCCGCTCTATGGGCCTTAAGGGCATTGAAGGAACTTTACTTTTTTTTAAACAGAGAGGATGTTAGATTGTCACACGGTTCGCCACCCCTCGCCACCCCTTCCCCAGGCTAATGCTACCATCAATTTGCACCCTGGTCGAGTGGGAAGTAGGCGTGTTAAGTGTCTTTCCAAAGGAAAAAAAATACAACGTCGTCATAGGATTGCCAGGATCCGAACCCATGATCTCATAGTTCCAAGTCCATCAGCCTGAATGCTACGTTTCCAATGCCACACTTCTTTGTGATGACTACGAGTATTTAGCTTTGGGTTTCATAATTAAAACTCTTCTGAAACGAAATCGATAGAAAAGTATCTGGGTTTTTTATTTTTTATTTCATGTTGCTTTAGTTTGCTGAAATAACATTTCTTGAGTTTTTAAAAATTATTTATTTCTTTGTTCATCTGGAATTTTCTTGTGTTTAGTGTGTTCAGTTTCCCATTGCGCAAGCCCACACAACAAACACACAGACAAAAACATACAAATGCACAATCAAATACGTGAATCAACCAATAATCTTTGTTTAAATGTATGTATGTATATATGTATATATATATGTATGTATGTATGTATGTATGTATGTATGTATGTATGTATGTATGTATGTATGTATGTATGTATGTATGTATGTATGTATGTATGTATGTATGTATGTATGTATGTATACGTGCGTATGTGTATACATTTATGCGTGTATGTATATGTGTATGCTCTTCTTCTTCTTCTTCTTCTTCTTCTTCTTCTTCTTCTTCTTCTTCTTCTTCTTCTTCTTCTTCTTCTTCTTCTTCTTCTTCTTCTTCTTCTTCTTTTCTTCTTCTTCTTCTTCTTCTTCTTCTTCTTCTTCTTCTTCTTCTTCTTCTTCTTCTTCTTCTTCTTCTTCTTCTTCTTGTTCTTCTTCTTCTTTTCTTGTTCTTCTTCTTCTTCTTCTTCTTCTTCTTCTTCTTCTTCTTCTTCTCCTCCTCCTCCTCCTCCTCCTCCTCCTCCTCCTCCTCCTCCTCCTCCTTCTTCTTCTTCTTCTTCTTCTTCTTCTTCTTCTTCTTCTTCTTCTTCTTCTTCTTCTTCTTCTTCTTCTTCTTCTTCTTCTTCTTCTTCTTCTTCTTCTTCTTCTTCTTCTTCTTCTTCTTCTTCTTCTTCTTCTTCTTCTTCTTCTTCTTTATTCTTATTCTTCTTCTTATTCTTATTCTTATTCTTATTCTTCTTATTCTTATTCTTATTCTTATTCTATTCTTCTTCTTCTTATTATTATTCTTAATATTCTTATTCTTATTCTTATTCTTATTCTTATTCTTATTCTTATTCTTATTCTTATTCTTATTCTTATTCTTATTCCTGATTCTTATTCTTATTCTTATTTTTATTCTTATTCTTATTCTTATTCTTATTCTTATTCTTAGCACTTAACTTATTAAAAGAGCCAAGTCTTAGTCTTGGATTCTTTTCTTATTCTCTGAGAAACATTCTTATTTTTATTCAGACACAGCACGTCTAGATCTATCCTAACACCGAAAAGACATTCTTCATCTTGCTGACAATTAACTGGTTAAATGCCAAGTCATCTGGCAAGGACAATTTTCAACTTTCTCTGACGCATGCCTATTTATCTGGCAAGGACAATAACTCCCTAACATGCCTATTTATCTGGCAAGGACAATAACTCCCTACGCATGCCTATTTATCTGGCAACGACAATAACTCCCTACGCATGCCTATTTATCTGGCAACGACAATAACTCCCTACGCATGCCTATTTATCTGGCAACGACAATAACTCCCTACGCATGCCTATTTATCTGGCAAGGACAATAACTCCCCTCGCATGCCTATTTATCTGGCAAGGACAATAACTCCCTACGCCTGCCTCTGCGACGCGCTTTCTTTATTCCCGGTTACCTTCTGTCAATTCGTTTCTGTATGATACTATTCTGTTTATTCTACAAACTCCATGTATAAGTTTCTAACAGTTAAATTAGTGTTCACCACTACCTTCAATGGCCTCCTGTTCTTTTGGCCTGCTGAAAGAAATTCCAGGTAGATATAAAGAAAGAAAAGGACGGAATGAAACGAAAGCATTAATTCGGTTTTTTTATGTTTATTGTTCCATTGGATCTTTTATAGACTTGTAGCCTTCGAGTGTCCGTCAAGACGAAGTGTATAACTGTCTGAAATACCTAAATCGTTATTGCCTTGCAAGTAGGTGATACCTGTTTCCATATCCATACTTAAATCGTTATTGCCTTGCAAGTAGGTGATACCTGTTTCCATATCCATACCTAAATCGTTATTGCCTTGCAAGTAGGTGATACCTGTTTCCATATCCATACCTAAATCGTTATTGCCTTAGAGAGGTGATGCTTGTTTCCATATCCATACTTAAATCTTTATTGCCTTGCAAGTAGGTGATACCTGATTCCATATCCATACCTAAATCGTTATTGCCTTAGAGAGGTGATGCTTGTTTCCATTATCCATACTTAAATCTTTATTGCCTTGCAAGTAGGTGATACCTGTTTCCCGATCCATACCTAAATCGTTATTGCCTTGCAAGTAGGTGATACCTGTTTCCATATCCATACTTAAATCGTTATTGCCTTGCAAGTAGGTGATGCCTATTTCCATATCCATACCTAAATCGTTATTGCCGTAGAGAGGTGATGCCTGTTTCCATATTCATACTTAAATCGTTATTGCCGTAGAGAGGTGATGCCTGTTTTGCTTCGATTATAGCTAAGGTCGATCACCCCTCTTAGCGTCGTATTTCCAGGTTTAGGCTTACAACTACAAACACATTCAAAGACATTTATAATAAAATAATACAATACATTTCTATAGCGCTCATCATCAACACTAGATCAACATCTGAGTGCTTTATCTAGTGTTTTAGGAATCTGTAATTTGTTTACTCTTTCTTTTGAATATTTTAGTTTACCCTTTCTTTGGCATTCAAAATTATAGTTTTTCGCCGATTATTCTTGTTTTTCAATACGTTTTCTTTTAAGTACCAAACCTCTCCTCCCGAGCTCCCCCCGCCTCCCCGCCTCCCCCAATTAAACCCCCCCCCAAAAACAAATTAAA
Source organism: Doris montereyensis (assembly GCA_037039925.1). Classification (NCBI taxonomy): domain Eukaryota; kingdom Metazoa; phylum Mollusca; class Gastropoda; order Nudibranchia; family Dorididae; genus Doris; species Doris montereyensis. Next base: position 4,920 of record JAXRKP010000790.1, on the reverse strand, counting down.
ATAGAACCAAAAGCATAGCAAGGAAACACAAAAATAACAAACAAATCCAATACAACAACAAAGGAAACACAAAAATAACAAACAAATCCAATACAACAACAAAGGAAACACAAAAATAACAAACAAATCCAATACAACAACAAAGGAAACACAAAAATAACAAACAAATCCAATACAACAACAAAGAAACACAAAAATAACAAACAAATCCAATACAACAACAAAGGAAACACAAAAATAACAAACAAATCCAATACAACAACAAAGGAAACACAAAAATAACAAACAAATCCAATACAACAACAAAGGAAAAAATAACACACAAAAATAACAAACAAATCCAATACAACAACAAAGGAAACACAAAAATAACAAAACAAATCCAATATAACAACAAAGGAAACACAAAAATAACAAACAAATCCAATACAACAACAAAGGAAACACAAAAATCCAAAAATACAACAACAAAAGGAAAATAACAAAATCCAATACAACAACAAAGGAAACAAAAAATAACAAACAAATCCAATACAACAACAAAGGAAACTGAAATAAAGAAGATGAAGTGAAACAGAAAGAGAGTGAATTTACATTAAAATTGTTAATTATTAAAGATTCAATATTTATGTTAATGATTGTATGATTTATCATTATTGTACGTATACTGCTTGGCCAATTATAGTAGATGTTTTTATAATGGTTCATTGTGATACGATAAGACAATGTCTTCATAGCATTCGGATTTGAGGTATTTGCCTCTGAGTTTTCATCAACACTCCGTACATACTCTTCTCAGCCATAGCATTCAGTTTTTCGCATCCAATCACCAAGATGGAGGCTGACGACAATTAATTATCTCCTATGTCCTTGAAAGCTATGATGGGTGTTGCTCTTTTTTCACATTATCTAAAAACAGGATTTTATTTTATTTTACTCTGTCCCTCTAATTTTCATTATCCTGGACTGCTCTTCTGGCTCCTTCACAGGAAAGCCGCCCCTCTCCATTTCTCCACCATTCTGTGCCATGTTGCTTCTTTTTAAATTTCTATTTAAAATGCCATATAAGTTCTCTATCTACCCAATGCTTTACAGAAGGCAGAAGCATTAACGCGCATGCCATCACCAACAGAGACGTTGTTTCTGAACCTAACTGAGACAGGGTTACCAGATGGGATGTTCGATGATGTGGCCTATACGCCAAGAGAAAGCCGGCAACCTTCGCCAGTTCAACAGACTCCCAGGAGAAGATTGTCCAGATTGTCAAGTTGGAGGTCGGAACAAACGATATGCAAATCACCCCTTTAGAATTTTTGTTTTTACCTTCCTGTTATGTGTATACGTTAAAAGGACAATTAATGTGCCAGGTTGATTTCAAAAGAAGAAAAAGCAAAAAGTAAAAGATCATGAATCCCATTTGTTAAGAGTTAGAGGTTCATTGGGTCTGTTTCTCTTGATTCTTGTACGGAATTGAAATGTCAAAACTTGGACATATTTTATTGAATATAAAAAAAAGAAAAGAAATTAACCGATGTGTTATTTCCTTTTTTATTTATGTCTTTTTAAATTTATTTATTGATCTATCAACTTTTCTTAATTTTCATATTTATTCAATTTAAATTGACTTATCTATGTATCTATCTATTCATCTATCATTTTAGTTATCTCTATTTGTTCATCTATTGATCTATTTGTTTACTTACTTATGTATTTATTATGTACAGAGACAACAGAAGACTGTCCCAGCTGTCAGACGAACTGGGACTTACATCACGAGCATCTTTAGGATCTGTGACCGATTCGGTTTTTGAGTAAGATATCAATTAGTAACTTGAGTATTTACAATTATTAGTTGTTTATCTGGCTGTCAAAAGAAAACAAATGAAAGAAAAAAAGAATAGAACAGATAATAACAGAACAGAACAGAACAAAAACAAAACAGAGAAGGCAAACAATGTGTTTCCAAGAATAAGCACACAGGTGTCTCTATGCTGAGCTCTTTTAAGGATTGACAAGAAACGTGTACAATGTTTTGTCCAATATAAACTCAAAAATAACTTTATCGATACTTTCAATTTTTACTGGTATATCAAACCTTATCCATGACATCGGTGGCTAGTGCTTAGGCTGCCAACCTTTGGATCATGCGGTCATGGGTTCGAATCCTAGCAATGCTAGGTCCGACGTTATGTCCCATGGAAAAGACACTTAACACGACTTATCCCACTCAACTCATGTACCAGCGCCAGCTGGGGATTAAAAACATGTACCAGCGCCAGCTGGGGATTAAAAACATGTACCAGCGCCAGCTGGGGATTAAAACATGTACCAGCGCCAGCTGGGGATTAAAACATGTACCAGCGCCAGCTGGGGATTAAAACATGTGACTGACTAGTCTTATCCAGGAGGTGACTGATTAT
>JAXRKP010000079.1:442926-560426 GCA_037039925.1 Doris montereyensis | reverse complement strand
GGACTTTTAGTATCATACACAGCAAACTTGAATAGATTTGAGTGAACATTTATTGAAAGCAATAGCTAATAGAACGTTCGGTTCCAAGATCTAACGTTCTTATTGTTCATAACTGTGTCAGTGCTTTTCGTTTATTCTTCTAAGCGGAGAATCTGCCAGGACCGCAAACAAAACCCAAAATATAACCAACACTAAAAGACAAAACAAAAAACAAAAAATAAAATACAACAGCAAACAAATAAAGAAACAAGTTGAAATTCCCAATATATGTATTACATTAAATAATATAGAGGATCGTATGCAGAGTACGAAAACACAATCATTGAATTAGATCTAGCAATATACAAGTAGGCCTACGAAGCTAAAAAGTACGACAGCTTAGCCTACTGACTATTAGTATACCGAAAGATGAAGGAAATGGCATTAAATCATATTAAGCCCATAGGAATACAGACGAGACAAATACAAGGAATAGACAGAACATTTCTGGCCACCATCGCGAGGATTGAACCCACTACTTCTGTGTCGGCACCCGATCGCCTCACTATGAAAAGAAAGCGTGCTACCAACCAGAACCAACAACGCGTTTAAGGAGCGTACTATTAATATACCGGTACTGAAATATTACAATAGTCAATAAAGTCATAGCCACCACCCTTTTCAAAACGAAAAGCAGACTCTGACCACGCAAAAATAATTCTAGCTTGCACGACGGCTCGTAATCTTCCAAAAACATTGAAAATCTAACTTTTGAATTATAACCTCCTTCAAAGGAAACAACAAAAAAGTCCGCCGATGCCGACTTTCTGACGGAACTCTGAAATGTATGGTCTCTGGATTTTTAACCCAATCTTTCTGAGTCTCATCCATAGATCTATAACATTATCTATTACATGTAATAGATATTATATAGTCTCGTTCGTTAAAACAAACAACAACGGACGAACTTATGTTTTATGTATTGCTTGACAGCTTTTATGTACTGATTCACCTTGATGGGTGGATTAGATCTAGATCTAGCTATATAAAAACAAAGCATGAAAATTTGGTCATGAAAAGATGTTGCTGCATTTGTTTTCCTTCCCTATCATTTTTAAATCGACAAAGTCATATATAGATAAGATCTAGTGAAATATGAAACAAAAACGTGCGAAACATTAGATATACATGTATAGTTATATTGAAAATATTAGAAAACATTAGATATACGTGTATAGTTATATTGAAAATAAAGTACCGGTACTAATTAACAGAGGCAAAATACCAAGGATGAGCATAAGAATACTTTCATTTTTAAATTTGGTTTTACCCACATCCCCAACAAAACTGATCTCGGGGGTTTTGGTATGATTTTCAATTCTGCCCGGACTTCCTAATAAACTATAAAGAGCCAAGTGATCTTTAACGTGGCACATAGTGTTGTGATCTGCACATGGAACCTCCTTTTTTATCATCTGTCTCCGATGAGACCAGGTGTCGATCCACCTACCTGGATAGGGCTAGTTTTTTTTCTAAAAAAATCTCAATAGAGGTTTTTTTCAGTCGCCACCGGGGCTTGACCCCACAACGTTTTGGTTGAGAGGCTGGCACCTTGCCTCTGGACTACTGAGTCCCCATAAGAATACAATCAGAATTTTTTTTTCTTTCGTTCGTTCTTGCTTTCTTCCTTCCTTTCTTTCGTTCTGTTTTCTTTTCTTTCTTTCTTCCCTTTTTAAATTAAAGAGTTGAAGAAGTGACAGAGTCAGAGACAGCAGGAGGGGGGGGGGGGGGGGGCAAACGGACAAACAGAGAGAGAGAGAGAGAGAGAGAGAGAGAGAGAGAGAGAGAGAGAGAGAGAGAGAGAGAGAGAGAGAGAGAGAGAGAGACAGACAGACAGACAGAGAGAGAGAGAGAGAGAGAGAGAGAGAGAGAGAGAGAGAGAGAGAGAGACCTCCAGGTGAACACGGTCTAAGGGAAATCACTCAAGTTATATTCATAACATTTTCTTGTTATCAGACATTATTCCCCGTGTCTGTTTACCACTGCACTGAGATTTGCAGAAAGTCAGAAAGAGAACGAAGGAAATGAATGAGGAGAGGCAGGGAGCGCACGTTGAAATCATCCAACATCCTCTGTCAACACACACCTTCACTCGTTCTTCCTTAGCGCTCTCAGATTATGGAACTCACTCCTAAAAAAAAAAAAAAACAACCTAAAATAACCGCACAATGTAACATTATTCAAACACAACATTGAAAAAAACACACTCAGATCGATTACTAAATTACTGTGGTAAGCAAATACACTCAAATAGCACCACTACTACTACTACTACTACTACTACTACTACTACTACTACTACTACTACTACTACTACTACTACTACTACTACTACTACTACTACTACGACTACTACTACTACTACTACTACTACTACTAGTACTACTACTACTACGACGACGACTACTACTACTACGACTACTACTACTACTATTACTACTACCGCTACCGCTATCGCTACCGCTACCACTACCACTACCACTACCACTACCACTACCACTACCATTACCACTACTACTACTACTACTAGTAGTAGTAGTAGTAGTAGTAGTAGTAGTAGTAGTAGTAGTAGTAGTAGTAGTAGTAGTAGTAGTAGTAGTAGTAGTAGTACGCTATCGCGGTTATCTTCAGGATTGAAGCTGCGACAGGATGACAAATGGAATGAAATAGTTTGGAATGGAAGCAGTGAAGCAGGACAAAGATGTTTATATATGGGCGACGGTCACCATAGAGGGAGGGTGAAAATATGTCAATAAATTAATACCTAAGATACAATAGACAAAATGTCTTGTTGTATTGATCTTTCAAGCAGGAAGTTACATTGTGTTTGTTGACGTAATTTTCAATAAATAATCACAACAAAATTTATTAACATTATATTATGATATAATCTATACTCTCACTCATTCATTCATAGGCCTCTTACTCTCGTAGTGTTAAAGACTTCGTAATACATGGAGACAATAAAATGGCACACTGTATTAAAAGAGCTTGAAATAAGTAATGCTTATTAATATGAGTAAGTGCACGGAAGCTACATAATATCACATGAATGAGCACAACACAGATACATAGGAATTAACACTAACGAAAATGAAACCACGGACACCTGAACAAATTGAATACATGTAGTCTACAGGTGAGGTGTCGGCCTCTCAGGGTTCAAGCCCTGACAGGTAAAACAAATTTCGAGCTTTTTCCTAAAATCTAGGTGGAGCATCTAATACAATTTCGAATGGCTGCGCCAGCCAGAAGAAATATTAGGCTTACGTCAGTTTTCTTTTCAACTCTCGTAAAAGAAGGTGTCTGTAAATTTGTGCAGCATTTTCTATACAGAGGCCCATACCTCCCTCCCGAATGATCGGGATTTTTCACATATATTGGAATGAGAAAAGAAAGACTGTGGAGAAAGTGATACAGCCTATAAAATGACAACACATTATCGAGGACAGCAGGTTGTCACAACTATTCATAGTGAATTACATGACCCATGAAAATGTCCTTGATTTCAAAGCTGTCGCAGATCAAAAAATCAAATCAGCTATCAAGTCAGTGTGTGGATGGACACAATATGCAGTTCAAAGAGTTGTTCTCTTGCGGTACTAGTTTTGAAATGAACGACACGATGGATCTTCATCATCGAGTGTCTTGTTGTGTAGTGTTGGCGATCGTGTTCTTCCACACTCTTCTTTAACCGGTTACTGTTATCAGCTTGTTTACGATCTCTATCTTCAGCCATCTTGCAATTCCATCCAGAATCTTTTCCTTTGTCATCCTCCAAATCTTTGTCCGATAGATCTTCCAGTGGTGACCAGCGTTCCAATTTCTTCCTCCTCATCATATGTCCAAAAAAAGTCGCCCGCCTTTATTCATTTTGTCGAAGAGAGTTCTGCGTGTCTGCTTGTTTGAGAATGTTTTCGTTGGTTTCTTTCTTTAACTTTCTTTGTCCACGAGACACGTAGCATTTTTCTCAAGAACCACACCTCGGTTGCTTGGATTATCTCCGCATTTTTTTGTTTAGGGTCCATGCTTCCCATACATTCGTAAGGATAGCATCGGTGTAACACTAAAGCACTCTTTGTCTCGTTTGTATAGAAATTATTATTTTTGTCAGAATGTGCTTCCTTTTTTAAACTAAATTTTTGTTTGAGGTATTCTTGCCTTTATCTCTGTGTTGCTCCCCTTTCATCTGACGTTATGATGGAGCCTAGGTATTTAAAGCAATCACAACCAAATATTTGTTTTAATGAGCTTCCCGTTTGGATCGAGGTGATAATTGTGTTTGATACTGATGTTGATGATTATGAAGAATGGAAGAACTAGGCAGAGGCTAACATAATGTTGGTGGACTGCATTTACTTTTACTGTTGAGTTTCTTTTGGCATTATTATGTTTGAATTATGATGATGATAATCATCATCATCATAAACTCTAAGAACATAAACTTCTCAAAAGAATAGAATAGAATGTTTTACATTTTGTTTATCAAATGTTAAATCATGCATAACAAAAACACAATGGGATAAGACATTACAAAAATATCTTTTCTTTTAACTCTTTCAATTTTCTTTCATTTTGCTGTTTCTTTTCATCACTAAGGTGGATAGGGTAATATTAGCCAACACAATTGCTTGATGAAATGCATCGTTTATACATTTTATGTATTAGGACCAGCTGTATACCTTTTAATATTGTCATGATTATGACTTGAAGGTTTATTTAGTTGTTAAATGTTTCTCATCAGCACTAACGCCTTAGTGCCCGTACTTAGTAAGATGAGTCTTGCTCCTCTTTAACACCAAGATTCAAGGGCAGTAATTTCGCGCTCTATTGTTTGAGGACGCGAGAAGGCTAATCTCGATCTTATCTTCTCTTCAGACTCTATACAATGCGCGGAAAAACTGCGGTGTGCATAATTATATACACGTGTGTGTAGTGTAGTAGTGAGCAGTAAGTGATGTACGATGGTGTGATTGTGATGTGAAACACAGTAAACGGCTTAGGCTGAGGATTGAGGAAATAAACGTAAGCAGTGAACCTGACAAAGTGTTTTTTTGTGAACAGCCTTTTTGTAAACATAACCTTTAGCTTTTGCGTTAAAAAAACGGTAACGGGGTAGATCTAGTAGGAGAAAAGAAAGGAGGGGGTGGGTGTTCAGGGTAAGAAATGATGTCACTGTCACTACTGTTGCTGTATATGTATGTCTGACTCGGGAGAGTCCTTCCAGCCTTCGAGTAGATTTAGTAGAAATATAGAAGCATTAGTAGCCTAGGCCAACCCAGCGTTGATGGTAGTAGTGGCAGGCTAGCCATAAACATGGCTAGAGCAGTGGTAGAAGGCCTAATGAATATACACTCATCTAGATCTAGTAGCTTTTTCTTTGTATACTATAATTGGCCGTGTTGGGAATATTAGTTGTTTTAATTATATTCCTAACACTAGATCTAGATTATAGATCTGGGAATATCTAGACCTACGCCCTGGGTCCCAATGAACATTCACACTATTCGGACACGCTGGGCCTATTAGGACACGGACTATTTATGTAAAATGACGTCATAACCTAACCTAAACCGTGCATGCCCAGAACAATATTAGATCTATTGTTTAAGTGTAGGTACCACACATGTCCCAAAATCCAATAACTTTCCCGGTAGCCTACTCCATAACATTAATAACGTAGATCTACGTTATTATTTACCTATTAAAAAATACTTAAAATGGGTAATAAAAACGCACCCGTGCTCCCAAAAATGAGTTCACTGGAAGGTATGAAAGGATTCGTTTACTTTTTTTTTCCGGAACGAAATTTGACTGCTAGAAATAGAAGTTGACGCGTCAAGGCCGTCACAAGATGGCATTGCTTCGCTTACGATTGAAACTGAAATTACGTGTCTTCAACTTCAATTCTCTAAAAATATATTTTTAGACATAGATTCTAGATCTGTGTGTCCCAGTAAAAACCCGGGTCCGAATAAAACCCACACTAGTGGGACACGGGTCCGAATAAACACCCACACTATTGGGACACGGATCCGAATAATGACAGCCGTTTAATATTGCCTAATTTTGCCAACTTTTGGAGAGAGAGAGAGAGAGAGAGACAAGACCAAGAGGGATAGAAGGAGAGAGACATACATAAATATATTATATATATCTAGATATATATTAAAAACCATATATATATATATTACACAAGCAGACTGAGAATATATATTTATATCTACTAGATCAAATAATACAGGCCACATCTAAGATCTAAATCTAATGTTGAATCGTGAATCATTCCCATTCACAAGATTTAGACCTAGATCTAGATTTGTAATTTGTTAAATCCAGCGGAAATAATGAAAATGTTAAACAATAACACCAAGGCATTATCATTATAGATGTTTAAATTTATTTCGTCATTTCAAAAATACAGTCTAGGTCTAGACCTATTCCTAATTTAGCTGTGATCATGGTGAAGACCATCATTCATTATTAATGATGAATAGTGCCAGGCCCATTCGCCATTAATGGCAATCCCAATGAGTGACAAGCTCCTTTCACCTTCACCATTAATGACGAATAGTGGCGATGTCCATCCGTCATTAATGACGAATAATTATGGCCGATATAGATACTAGAAGCAGAACTAGGTCAATTGATGGAGACTTCCTGCTGCATTTAGGCATAGATCTAGTCTTTTTTTTTTATATTCGGGTAGAACGATCATTTATCTACAAGACAAAGGTCCATATGACGTATAATGTTTTTGTTGCACAATATTTTGTAGGTGAGGGCAAAACAGTCACAATTTTGACATAAATTACCCTAACACTGACTGAGAAGATGGCACTGAAAACTCGTATTTACCACAGTCGAGCTATCACCCCACAACGCAACATGGTGGCTCGACCACACCCCCTCCCTCTCCAACTAGCTCTCGCTTTGAGTGATGTAAGAGGTGGAGGTCATGTACTTGCTATGAATTGTAAACACACATGCAAGCGTAGGAATAGAGGAATAAAACAAAAACTGGTCTTTATAAATACATCTATTTTCACAATGGTTCAAATCTAAACCTAGATTTACAATCCTCTTTACATCAGTAACAATGCCAGAGACTGTCAAAGGAATAAGGGGGCTGCTACAGAAACGATAACGCGTCTGAAGTGTCTTTTTTGTGTCATTTTCTTTTTATTTCTTTGTGCACATTTTTCTCAAAATGTATTTTTTCCCATTAAATTTCTATCTCCTCCATCATTTACTTACCAATGTTTTATAATATTTGGCACACAGGTACCTGTCGTCAATATTAATAGAATGACGTCTAGGTTTGTTTTTTTGATATCTTGTAAACTTTTTGAGAAAACATTTGCATATATATATGTTTTTTTTCAAAAGTTCATAATAAAAAAAATCCAAAATATCTATATATAAAAAAGCAGACGTCACTCTTTAGATATTGAATGGAAAAAACAATCTGCACAGGTTTTGGAGTGATTTTATTCATAACTAAGAGAGGAGATAGATTTTGAAAATTTTGTCAAATCCAAGATGACTGCCGTTTCCCTGGCAGCCAAAAACGCTACAAACTTTTCAATGATAACTAAGTAGGGATGACTATATTTTGACAGTTACGATATATATATATACTAAAATCAAAAACACTAACTCAAAGGCAAAGAAAATAAATGCGTGCACTATATAAATTGAATTATTATTATCATTATCAAGTGCATATACACCGGAAGGTAGATTAGGAATGGATAAAGAAAGAAAGAATTGTCAAGTGCAGCCGTATACAGATGATAATGTAGGAATAAACAATAGAAGTTGAAGGTGAAATAATATAGAAACATTTAATGACTTAAATGAGATGACGTAACGCTGCAAAAAGAGGGTCACAGACATGAGAAAAGCAATGCGTGCACACACAGATGCATGCCGGACAGCTTATTTTAAGAACAGGCGGATCGATGAGGGAAAGCCAGACGAGACGAGGGTTGGCTAGGTTAACAGGTGATACTTTAATGACATGCATGGACATAAATCTAACAATGTCTTTTTGAAACTGACAATTTTAAGTGCGTGTTGAATAACCTATTTGTGTTTCAAAGGTTTTGTCAGTGAAATCATGACCATATTTTGATAATTGAAAGGTTGGATGAGGGGAAAAATTCAGAAGATGTAGATGGAAAAATAGATGTATCCAAGAAGATTTGTCCATATTATTCTTAAAAGTTATGTCGGGAAAATCTAGTATATTATATTGTGACCTATTTTAAAAGAAAAGGTCATGGGGAAGAGTTCAGGAGGCAAAACATTCTATCTTCTTAAGGTTGAACAAGGAATAAATCCAAATTTTAAAGGCTGTTTGAAGAGCAATATCCAAAAATTTTCATCCATATGTTGATGGCTGTGTCAGCTTGGGAAGTTTCGTGCTTTTATCAAAATTTCTGCATTGATTAGGCATTTTATTTACTGAGATTTGTTTTACTCTCTCATACGAAGTGTCCTCAACTTTGAGATAATAATATGTGACCAAAATTACACTCATAACATTTTCTCTGTTTTGATGTTTTATGTTTAGGAAAAGAGGAAGTGACACAATTGCAGTGCTGCCATCATGAAATTTGATGACATTCTCCAGAACTATGTCGGAGAGTTTGGTCCATACCAAAGAAAAATTTATGTTTTGGTTTGCTTGCCTGCAGTTGTTGCAGCAATTTTCACCATGCTACCTGTATTCTTCTTAGCAACCCCAATCACAGGTAGGCCTATGCACAATCTGAGTTTAAAAATGTTCCTTTTGACTTCTAATTAGAAAGTAGTGGAACATTTCCTTGGCCGGTGAAAGTCATATTTCCAATAGGATTTCAAAAGCATTTGCTTCGCTCTTCAGAGGTCAAGTTATGGTATCTATAGTAAGCCTACTCACTTTTGTCTTTAATGTAATATTTTATCTAAGCTTTTTCTTTCCTTTGAGATTGTTGGAGACATATTCAAAGGTTTCGTTTTTGTAATAGCTCATCTTACATTCTACTTTAAAGATAGATTTTTGCAGTCGTCAGTAATGAGGAAAAGTAAATCATGTGATTCCCATTTTGTATGAAATTGACAGATGTCATATTCCAGACCTAGACAACGACACGTACAGCATACAATCAAAAATCCATGAACAGCTTATTAATGCAAGTATCCCTAAAGAAAAGATGACAATGGAGAAGTGGCCTTTTCTAAATGCTCCATGTACAAAAGCGTGGCAAATCAAACCAATATGTATTCAATGGCAGGAAAGGGCCCTGGAAAGGAGAAGGAAACTTGTGCTGCTTGGGTCTATGATAAATCCATGACAACGGCTGTAACACAGGTGAATAAATTGTATCCTCAATATCATTGATTCAAATATGAATGTACAGATATATTATATGCAATGAAATTTCTATGAAAACATTCTTCTAGCGAAGCATGATGAAAATGCCTGGTCTTTTTCCTGTCGTGTCTAAAGTAAATCAACAATTTGTCATTATTAGGTATATATATATGTCATTGCTGTAGATAGAAAATATATATATCATTGCCTGATTGTATCTCACTGTAAGTATTTTCCATGAAATCCTTGTTAACTCTTCAACTGCGAAATTGTTTCGAAATAATTGTGAATGTTTTCAAGGGAACCATGAAGGACATATGCTAAGGTAAGGCACACGATTTTTGCAGAGCAATGCATACAGTTGAGAGTTTCGTTGTTTGTAACTACGTTCAGCTTTTTTATTGATTTATTTTAGTTTTAGTCATTTCCCAGAAGGAAGAGTACTTAAACAACGCTGTCTGCTTTGCTTAGCAAAAGGTCGTGTGCCTGACCTATGCGGCATGCGGCGCACTACAGTTAATTAATTAATGCCATGTTTTGAAATTTAGATTTGTGTTTACATTTTCTATCTTACAATTTTCTTGATGATGAATTGTCTATGAATTGCACATGTGACTTTTAAAAGAAAGATTCGGACCTGAACAGGTTGAAAAATTGTCTCAGTTTTTTTTTTTTCAGCATTTCACAATATGCAATATATCCATCATTTGCGTTCTTCTCAAAATGCAATCAGAAAATGTGAAAGCAAACACTCTTAAGTAAAAAAAAAAAAAAATAATGAAGAAACTAGAAAACAGACAACATCGAATAAATCATCAAACATGTTCATAGTGTTTTTGGATGGTTAAAAACACAGAAAATAAAACTAAAACAAAGATTAAAAGTGTTAAAAACAACCAAGCATATTGTCCGCCATTGAATCAAATTTGCACAGCTGGGCTGTAGTATAACTGGATGATGATCATTTAACGACTTCTGATGGGCTGAGAATGCACGTTTTATGAAAATAATCATTATGCGTGTACTGTGTTTTGTAACAAAATTTCAAATTATCAAGCTAAAGTGAACAAGATCTGTGAAAAAGGAAACTCTTTATCAATAGAAATTACAACATCAAATATGACAGGGTATTGACTCTATGCTGTAAACATTTAAGATCCCTTGGCTGTTTACATGTTTTAGAAATCTCACCGAAAACCCAGAGATTACCTTAGTTGTGGATGTAGATAACTTTGAGTCAAATCAAAGTTTATGATCGATTTTTCAATATGTTTTAACAGTGAGAATTTTTATTTGTTATGTGACAAGGAAGTTGTGGAAAAGTTATGGCAAATCGTTATTATTAATTGCTTTCTACATTTCATTTTTTTGTGTTTCAGATCTGAGGGGAAATATTGCAAAAATCAGTACTTTTATATTGTTAGTTTTATTGTCATACTTTGTTTTCTTTTGGCTGAGATCTTTGCAGCATGTGAGAGACAGGTGATATTTACAGATAGTGTGTTGCTTTTGTTCCTTTGTATCGTATAGAATGATCTAGCGCGATATATATGCTTTCATCATTAGAAGTTTATTTCATGAATCCAAGGAGAAATTTTCTCTGAGATAAAAGTAGAAGTACATGTACAATGTATATGCAATGCAAGTGCCCTTTCAAAAGAACTGTTCTGATATTGATTTCATTATATATTCTTTCTCCTCAGTATGACATGGTGTGTGATTATGCAATCTCTGCAGTCGCATTTCAAGATGATTTCCTTCCTTGGCGTTCTCCTTGGTTCATTTGTCAATGGTGTCATGTCTGACCTGTAAGTATATGTCTCAATACAGCTAAATGAATTTATACTTTAATACTATATGAGTGTGGAGGGGGGGTGTTAAAAGGACCCCAAGAGTGTGAGAAATTTTTCAACCCATCGGGCAGCAACCCTTGACCTTTTGACTGAGAGACTGCTACCTTGCCTCTTGGTCACGTAGTTTCCTTTCAGCCCCTTTCTATTATTATTATTGACAAGCATGCCCGTAGACAATGATGACTATAATTACTCTTTACCACAATCTTTTATTTTTCAGCGATGAATAAACAATAGGTTACCGGTGCAGGGTGATATCAAGCCCATGTATTCGATGCTTAAGTTAGGCAGGCTTTTTATTGCATGTCTAATGACCGAAAATGAAGGAATGAGTAACAATAATAATAAATGTTTTTTGGATCGCAGACAACAATCATTTTCCAATCAATTAAAATACTGATTTGACCCAAGAGTTTATTTGCTAAGAATCTAAAGATATTTGAAATCTACCTGTGAAACATGGTAGTTGTGGTGCAGTGGTTCCTAAGTTTAAAGTGGTTAAAGTTTTAGATGTACAGTTATGTTTTATATAAGTTTTATATATATATATATTATATATATATATATATATATATATATATATATATATATATATATATATATATATATATATATATATATATATATATATATATATATATATATATATATATATATATATATATAGATAATAGATGATTACTTGGTGTGAAAGCAGAAGATTGATGACAAATTACTGTGTGAGAATAATAATAATAATGATAATAATAAATAGTTCTTGTATAGCACCTCGCCTCGATATATATCAAGATTAAAGCACTCAAACATGGCTACACATTATAAATTAAGACATATAAGCATATAGTATACATAAACTTTACATTCACCAACATAATATACATTATAATACAAACATATTTTGATAATACAAAGACAGTTGACATCATTGAACTACATTTATGACAGCAGGGAGAAGTATGAATCTGTCTTGGCTTTATGGTTGTGTGGAAAACAGGTGGGTTTAAGTTTGTTCTTAAATGTCTCAGTTGACTATTTCTCTTAAGTATTTGGGGAGAGAATTCCAGTTTTAAGGTGTCTATGAGGAACATTTAGTTTTTTTGTATTGGCTGATGATCTGAGCTTGCAATTTAGGATGTATGGGGTGATCATGTCAGATAGGTATATGGGAGCATTATACTAACTAGTATGCATTTGTGACAGAGAGTCATCAATTTATAAAGAATTCTTTTTTCTACGGGGAGTCAACGAAGGGTGTGGAGGAGGGGTCTAGCATGGAAAAAAAAGGAGCATAGTTTGCTTGGTAGGTAGCTTGCTTTCTTTTCATTGTGAGGCTATGGGTGCAGACACAGAGGTCGTGGGTTCAATCCTCATGGTGGCCAAGATTGTTTTTGTCTGTCTATTTCCTGTATTTGTCTGGTATTTGTTCCCATGGGGCTTTGGTATTATTTATTGTTATTTCCTTCACTGTCAAGATGCCTCTTGCCTCACTGTTTGTCTATACACTTAATAAGTTCTAAAACTATAATTCCATCTTGTGACTTGATTCTTGACTTGCATTGTTATTGATCATCCAGTCTGCAGACGCAAAAGTTCGCTGCAGTTGATCTTAATCCTCAGATTTCATTCACAGTTACTGTATTATTGTTGTATCTGTGGCAGGTTTATTTGCTGGTCTGGTCTTCCTTGTTTGTCTAGGTATTTACCTGGTGGCTACCGTTGTTCAAATAGCAGCACCCATCTATGCCTTGTTTTTGGCCATGCGACTTTTTCAGGGTGCCGCAGGGATTGGGGTTTTCCTGATTTCTTTTGTCATGGGTAAGTTTTTGTCATAGATATATAAACTCTATTTTACTGAATAATTGAATACTTGGGGCTGGTTAGTGGTCAAGGTATAGTCCTCGTTGATTTCTTTCAGTTTGCTTTTCCTATGTTGATTTAAACATTCCGTCAAGAGTACATTATTATTGATAATAAAATTTGTGTGTGATATCCCATACTTGATAAAGAGGTTCACTGATTATTCAGGACATCATGGTTTTGTCGAAGGTGCAGATTGTGAATGCTCATATTATATGCAACTCCTACTTCTCTCCTTTCATTTTCTCACATTTGTCTTTAGATTTTGCTATTATTTCTTTATCATCCTGCCCTGAACTCAGTGCTTATCACTCCCGTTTGGGATGAAAACCCGTGCGAATGCCAATTTTTTTATTTTCAGTTTAATTGTTGTTTTTTTGCATAGATTGATAGACGATTGCCATAAAATGATCAAAATGTCAGGACTGATATAATGTATCTTTTTCTAAACATTTGAGAAAAATCTGTACATTGCTGCACATTTTAGAAAATAAGATTTTCAGCTCTTTTGTAGAACTTAACCGTTTGATGTAATATTTTTCATTAACATAGTAGTTTTATGGTGGATAAGCAAAGTTAAATGAAGCAAATAGCCAGGTGTAGATGGATCGACACCAAGTCCCATCTGAGACGGACAATTAAAAAAGGAGGTCCCAAGTTCAGATCACAACACTCTGTGCACGTTAAAGATCCTTAGCTGTTTACAGGGCAGTCAGGCAAAATTTAAAATCCTTCCAAAACCCCAGAGATCACCTTAGTTGTGGGTAAATCAAATCAAATAAAAGAAACCTTGATTATTCTTTCTTTCATCCCTTCTCTGACATTTTCTTCTCCTTTGTGTCAGTCTTTATTCACTTGTTCATTCTACAACACACTTCTCTCTTTCTCTTCTATCTGTTTCTAGATCTAGACCTACAACTCTCGGTTCTCTTTTCTTTTTTTCCATTTTTTCTCTTTTCACTACTTTGTTTTCATTTTCTCTTCTTCTCATTCTTATTATCACCATCTTCCTTCCCTTGATCATTCTCCTTTTTTCTCCTTCTTGGTTTTTCCTTGCTGATATCAATCTGTATGATGCCTGTATAAGTGTGTGGATATTACTCATTTGTTTTCTGACAAAAGGCTATACCAAAAGTGTCACTTATTTCTTCTGTCCTCTTTGGTCGAGTTGCCACTAATCATTTTTATCTTTTTAAAATGTGATATAAAAGCAGTTTTAACAGAATCAATGCTTGTTTTCTGTCCAAATCTTATGTGGTATTCATCATCTCCATGGTGGAAGTCTCTCTCTCTCTTATAGGAGTTGTCTTTTTTTCCCTTGTTTGATTCATATCTTTACTTTATGATTCAACAACCTGTAGCTTAAATATTTTCTTTTATTTGTTTTTTTATTTTATATCAGGAAAGTGTTAATAAATTCCAAAATTATTTTTATCTTTGGTAGTGGAATGAAAGATAGGTGTTTAAGATGAAGCATGCACATCATGTGAATGTTTTTGTACCATAGATTTCGATATAATTTACTTTGAATATAGACTACTTTTGTTCGGGGTTTTTTTTTACATGATAGTTCTTGTCTTGTATTATTTTGATTCTTGTGTATATTGGTTTTGCTTTTAGGGGTTTTTTGTGGTCTTTATATCGGTGTTTTGGACGGTTAAAAAAAATAGTTTAAAAAGGGGGAGGGGGGGTGTAATGGTCTAGGTCTAGATTTACTGTGATAGTGTTCAACAGGACAGACAATTGAACATGAGTAGAACCCACTAGACAGCCATTCTGATATTGCACTGGAACACCTGTCTTTAGATAAGTACTATTTGCATGCATACATTTTGATTGATTTCTTTGACATTTATACATGTACAGAATAAAATGCACTTTTAGACCAGTGAAGTTATTAGCCTTCAAAGTTTGAGACGGTTTTTTGGGGTTTTTGTCCACCTAATATATATTATATTAATTTTTAACATTCCTTCCAGTGATGGAATTGGTTGGGCCTAGCCACCGTATGTTTGCCGGCATTGTGATTGAATTGTTCTGGTGTGCCGGTCTCTTCATTCTGGTATGCTGCCTACTTCATCAGGAATTGGATTTATCTGACTGCGGCACTCACCACACCGTGTCTTCTTTTTTCTCGTACATTTGGTAAGACAGGAGCATTTTCATGGCAAGTGGATTACCGGTGTGTCTGCTAAAGTTTTGACAATACATTCTTACAATGATTGCCACTTGGATGGGTCATTATAAAAAAATTAAACCATAAACTCTAAACTGTCACTTGCGGCATGAAAAATAATTTCACACATCAAGGCGATAATCCATATCCAACTGTTTCCTAAGTCTAATAGTATTAGCGTAAAGATGATTACATAAACAGAGAGCCAACTTTACCTGGGATAGTGTTCCAGATGTCATTGAATGTTAACAATGAAGCGTTGTAGCTGAATCATTAGTGTTGTGAGCTTGTAATCTCGACGACACTGGTTCAAGCCCCGCGGGTGGCATAGGTGGGGTTTTTTTCACAACGTTGTACCCTAAGAAAAGGTATTTCACTCTACTTTCCTCACTTGCCTCAGGTGTGAATGAGTATCCAGTTATAGGTATAGAATGATCTTGTCAAAGTGTTAGCCGGGGTTTCCTGTTTACCCGGGGAGCTCGGATTTTGATTTTCTTTCAACAGTTTGTGGTACTTAAGCTCATGGGTTTTTATTGCTTTGATTTACCCACATCCACAACTAAGGTGATCTTGGGGTATTTGGTATGATTTTTAATTTTTCCCAGGCTGCCCTGTAAACAGTCAAGGATCTTTAACGTGCAGAGTGCTGTTATCTGTACACGGGACCTCCTTTTTATCGTCCATCTCCAATGGGACTAGGTGTCGATCCACCTACCTGGACCAGGGTGGTAGTTTTGTTCGAAAAACTAGAGAAAATTTTTCAACCTTTGGCGGAGCTGAAACCCACTACCTTTTGGTTAAGAGGCTGACACCTTGCCTCTAGACTACCAAGCTCATGGAATCTTATTTCAAAAGCGACGATCACAAAGTGAGTGATAAAAAACAGAATTAAACAAACAATTTATTGTAGCCACAGGACCAGTTAATCAAAAAGAAAAAGGCATTCATCAGTGGCGTCTCTCGTGGTCGAGCTTCATTGGATGGTAGATAGATAAAACATGGAATCAAGAATGCATGGTTAATATTCAAATTTCTTTGCGTGTCCATCATTATGATTGACAGGTTAGGTAGACAATGAAAGACTATGACAGTGCACAAATCTGCTTTCTAACCGCCGCCCCATATCAGCACCACACTTTATTAAGTGCACAAGCACAGAGTGGCGCATCTCCTGATTTCACACCTGCGTAATGAATGTTTGGTGTGTCTGGATAATGGTCATTGTGAACTGGCACTTACAACATCGCCTACATAATTGTAATGTATAAAACCTGAAGCACTAATGCAGGTGTAATGATTAATTGTTTGAGGCAGTAACCAAATTTGGATAACAAGTGAGTTTCAGAACAAATAATTATGGGGAAAATGATGATCATAGTTAATGCAAGCCCACGACAAATTGTCCCGATTAGCCGAGGACCTTTCCCATGTAGAGAGGTAAAGTATACAGAAAAATCCGTTACTCTAGGATTTTTTCCCGATTGGCCAGGTTCCCGATTAGAAAGGTTAAACTTTATATATGTGTGTGTGTCTGTGTCACCATAACATCTGATTTAAATTAATTTCAATAACCAATTTTTTTGTTTTGTTTGTTTGGTTGGTCTGTCCACCATAGGCGTGATTTCAGAGTTGACTGCTTTGAAGGCAGTGATATTTTGTCCTACTTCCAATGTTCCAGTTTTTAGAAATGAGATTACGAATGGACATGGAGCAAAATATGTATATTTCTAATACCACAAATCAGAGTATACTATTAGTATTAGGATATCAATATTATTTGCAAACAGAGATTTATAGCCACTTAACGGAACTGGAGGTAGAGCACGGTGGTATTTAGCTCAAACACCATCTTTGATATGCGGTCGTATGTAATATTAATTTCTTTTTAACCCTTTGGTTGCTATCCTATTTGTCCCTATTTACATCTCAAATGCTAAGGCTTTTTGAGAATTCCTATGAAAAATGGTGCTGTTAGAAAAAAAAATCTAGCTCTCAAACGACACATCACAAGGTAATGAAATTTTCAGGCTAGTTAGGAATATGGACAAGCTAAATATTTGATTGATATATTGATCGTTTAGCATCTTCCAAACCCACTCTTGGTCATACTCTCTCTGTCACGCCCACTTCCCCCTCTCTGTCCCTCTTCGTCATCATGATCCGTAGGCCTAGGACTAACATCACGATCGTCTGAATCTAGATCTAGATCTAGTTCAGGCCTATCAGCTTCAGAAATTGAGCTAAAATCATTACTTCCGGGCATAAATTCATCACCAGAGTCAATATCATGTTTATATGTATCAGCCTCATCATCAGATGCAATCGTTAATGTAAACAAACCAATAAAACAAGAAAAATCGTCAAAAATCGCAGTTCAAAATGCCCCCAAAAAATCACCGTAGTCGAATAAAGCGGCATAAGCAAAGGAGCTACTCCCAAATTACTACAGACACTGAAAATAAAGAATTCACCTTTTAAATGGTCCTTATTAGGAATTCGCCTTTTGGCGAACGTCGCATTTGAAACCCATACCGGAAATTCGCCTTTTGGCTAATATAGCAACTAAAGGGTTAAACATTTGAATTCTCTAGTGAATATATCATTAAACTGCTACGATAATAGCTAGATCATGTTTTAATGATCTTGAGAGAATTGAGAAGAAAAAAGGACTACGGCCATTTTGCACTGCTATTAACTTCTCGTAGACTGTTCTATTCCTGCTGATCACAAAATCAGGCAAACGTTGCATGAAACAATTAGGCCTAATTCAATTCAGCTTTAATCTAAATCGTCATCAATCCTTTATCAGCGAAAATATGTTTTTAGTTTGTCTCTGACCTAGTCAAGATATTCCAGTGACGGTGACCAGGCTGCAAGTGTCATGTGCTGATGCCAACTGTGGACGCCAATCACTTCGTTCTTGGAGTCAACATCAAAAAGCCTGATGCTGGCTATGCAGGACCTAGCACCAGCATAGATTTTAGGCCTGCAAGATGGTGTACATGTTCTTGATGGAGAGATACGTGGTATTGTCTATCTGAGTTGGAATCTTTGTTTGATTGCATTAAGTTAAGTAGACGATGTGGCCTTTGGGGTGAAATAAAAAAACACAACCTCTCGGTCAGACTGAAGTTTTCCGAAGCGAGCTCTGAGGCATGATAATTATATAGGCGGTGGCCTTTTAGACAGAGACCATAATATTATGTAAAGATGAAAGATGAGTTTAACTTAACATGTGTTGATAAGTTTATTAACCTATGTATATATAAATTGGTCTTATCAATAAAACTGATCAAATCATCCACCATTTCTTCTTTAAATCTAGAAATTGAATTATGTTTCAACCTCTCAAATCTAGCTTGATGAATCTTATTCAGGGTCATCCCAGAATCGCCGCGTTGGCTTCTCTCCCGGGGGCAGAGTGAAAGAAACAGAAGCGATTCTACAGAAAAGCAGCGAAAATTAATGGAACAGAGCTTCCTGAAAGATTATTGGAGGAAGAATCAGAAGAGGAAAAAGAAAACGAAGAAGCCTGCAGAGGCTGGCCAGGCATGGAAATTGTTTGCTCACAAAGTTCTTCTAATAAGGATGATCATCTTAATTTTCAATAGGTAACAGAGGTATTGTTGAGCAATTGGTAGTGGTTGGAGTATTCAATAACATAATTGGAATTTGAGTCTGACATTTTTATGATAAAAAGATTTTTGAAAATGTGGCTTGGGTGCTTTGATAGGATTGGTATTGCGATTATGTAAATACCTTCTCTCACTTTATCACTTGTGATGGGATGGGTAAGAACAAATTGCCTGCTAAGATATACATTGTCACAATGAGAAAATATTTGAAGCTATTTTTGCCCAAAAATGGGACAAATCTAGTTTATTTTAGTATTGTTGGTTGCAACAGTTCATTCCCTTTACAATCATATTGCAAAAGAAGCTCAGTATCGATTCTTTGATGCATGATTTTTAGGAACTACACAGGCTAAACCTTCAACACATCTATTGTATTATGAAAGCCAATAAATTTGTTTGAAGTATTGCAAGTTGGTACTCATTTTAATCATCACAATTTCTATTCAAAATATCTACTTTTGACGAATTTTCCTGAATATTGCCTTAGATCGGTCATAAATTACCTGACATTTTCCGCACATCTGTTATCAAAAAGTCTGATATGTCCGACATGAGTATAGGAGAGATAGGGTAATGTAAATAGGGTGTGTTCAAAGTATTATCCTAGTATTCATACTCTTTTGTAGGTTTATGCGAGGAAGAAACATTCAAATAACAGAAAAATAATTCAAAATACGATTTTCTCACAATGTTAGTTTTTGATTTATCAACTTCCTTTTTATTATAGTCCGATTGCTCCCAACTTTGGTATGTAGCGAAATACAAAAAACTGCTCAGAGGTGATTTTTGATAATGATTAAAAATTTTGCATAATTTTATTTTGGTGATTAAATTTATCAGAAAATGGAAAAGTTGCTATATATATACATTTTCAAAAAATACATAAAATCAAAATTATTACATTTATTTAAAAAATCTACTCAAAGCAATTTTAAATATTGACCAAAGAGAATGTGTGCAAATCTATTTTAAACTAAAAAGCCTTTATCAATTAAGTAATAAAAATCCAAGATGACAGCGTTTCTGGCAACCATATGATAATCACATTATTTCCCTATTTTTCAAGCTAATTTAGACATGCTGAGTTCAGTGTCACTAGTAGTGATTAAAGTTGTCTACTTTAAAGACTCTTTCATGATCTTTCTCCACCCTGTCCTGGTTTTTTCTGTTTCCTTCAGTGAAGATTAAATATTTTTGCTTTAGTGCCTCTTTTCTTCTTCCCACTATCTCTGAGGTTCGCCTTTTGGTCTTTCACCCTGGATTTTAGCTATTTTGGTTTGGTATCTTATTATTGTGTTTCTGATTTTGTCTTTTTTTAGTTTTTCCCTACTACCCTTCTTAGATATTTCATTTCAGCTGATTGTATTCTACATTACCGTGAAATCAAAAATTGTTATTTTGCCTGACAGATTTGCTCTCAATATGACCTATTATGGAATCGGCCTGAATATTGAACATCTGAGTGGCAGTCTATACCTTAACTTTACCATCAGCAGCATTGTGGAAACTGTTGCTGTTTGCGTCATTCTCATATTCATTAACAGAGTAGGTCGTAGCCTCTGTACTGTAGCAGTATGATCGTCAGTGCTGTAGGCTTCCTCACTGCCGTGCTGCCCATCTACCTGGGATCCAGCTCGGATTATGTAAGTGTAAAATCAGTGTTGTGATCTGTGACCTCACAAGAGTTAGAACGGCCTTGTGTGTTCCACTGTCTGTGATGTTTCTGTTTTCATATTGTAAACACATTTTAAGGATGGCTTTTTAAATTTCTGTAACAGAATAGTATAGTGGAAGGTCTTTTTTCCCTTTACTATGTCTTTAAATCTGTTTTGCACATCTTTTGGCACATTTTTTATTGTAGGGTTCAACTGAATTCAAGAAACAATGCAAGCTAGCATTGTAGGTGCCAAAGTATTTCTGTGCAAAGAAAAACATAGAGGCCAAGAACAACATGATTATTTTCTCTAAAGCTGCAAATGGCCAAACGTTTATCCCATTATATTGCTTTAAAGTCAATATATACAAGAATAATAGACCAGCTCTCAAACATACGTGTAGTCCCAACTTCAAACACTGATGTTATTTATCCATGTACAGGCAGAATGTGGTGTCGGTGACTGAGTGGTTAGGCTGTTGGACTTTCTTTATCCCAGGTTTGAATCCTAGCAAAGCCAGGTCCGGCCTTTTGTTTCATGAGAAAGACACTTAACACGCATTTCCCCACTCGAGCCAAGTGAAAATGGATACAAGCACTGGCTTGGGAGTAAAAACATGCGTCAGGCTAGCATTCTCCCAGAAGGTGATTATTATCACCTGTTCAGCTTTATGCTATAGAAACCAGGATATGCTCCGGTTTTATGGCAGTCGAAGAACTTTTCTACTTTTACAGGTAGACCGAAAAGAAATTGGCAACATAAATTAAACAAAACAATGGCACTGATGACTTTGAAAATATGATAAATGCATTACTTTAAAATCAAAACTTGATTAACCCATGATAAGATTCAAAATCAAGCATGTTGGTGCAAATACTCAAGAGTTGAGTTAGGTAACTATCATTTTTAGTGTACCCATTGATGCTAGCCTATGGTTGGTTGAACAAAAGACAAATTCAAACTTCTCCATTTCTAGTGTTTAATTTTCCGAACAGACAATATTTCTGCCTTTGTTGTACTACAGATGCGTTAAAGGTTAAGCCTGTATCGTTTCTAAAGAAATTAGTATAACATGAAAGAATTGATAACAGTTTTTTTTTTATGGTATCAATGTGAACTACCACTTTCAATAGTTCAATAAACTAGACACCCCCCCTCCCTCCCTTTTATTTGGCATGCTCTTATCACTATAATTATTTAAGTATATGAAAACATTTTCTGAACATTTTTGACTATGCCCATGTCCGTCTTTGATATATTCTCTACTTGTTCTAATGACTTGTAGAATATATATGATCTTAACAAAATGGACGATAGACTTATGCTCTTATTATAGCGTATACAACAATATTGAATGAATAAAACGCATAAATTACTTCAAGACCATCTTCTATGAAGAGTCTACTTTCATTTCAAAGCATTAGATCCTAGAGGGGTATTGGGAGAAATTGTGATGTAAACAAAAAGTAGTGCTGATTTTGATCATTTAAAGCCTGGTTTTTCCAATGTTATGTGGCTTCATTATTGGATTATGATTCAAAAATGGATTAACTCTTGAAACTGATACTTGACCTGATAGAAGATTGATATCTAGTGAACTAGAATAGCCTATAACAAGCTTCTGGATGAGAATTTACTAGTATTTATAGCAGGGAATGTAAAATCACAACAATTTAATCAAACCTTTAGTTTTCATATTGCATAACATTTATCTTGTTATCAGCATAACATTTTCCAAAATATATCAACTTATTCTTGTCATTCAAAAAAGTCCATTCAATTGTGATCGATTTGATATGCTGCACTTTATATATGAAGGAAACTATAGCTACAGAAGAAAGCGGTACCTCCATTCCCAGGTGTATGTTCTGGGTCTGACCATGGTCGGCAAGTTTGGCACATCAGCGGCATATGCTATCGTGTATGTTTTTATGTCCGAACTTGTGCCCCACAAATCTGCGGAATTCTGCCATGGGCCTAAGTCTCTGCTTTGAAGTATTAGGGGGAATTGCTTCCCCTTACATAATTGATCTGGTAAGTCCTTCTAACCTATCGATTCATTGCTATCACACATGCCTTTGTCAATCAGATGAAATAGAATTTCCTTGTGTTCATTAGAATTTATTAATTGTACGCATTTATTTTTGTATCTGTGGCTGGAAAATGAAAATACATTTGTTCAATGGTGGCTTTAAATCTATGACCCTGAGACAAATATCGCTATCACCACACACAAAAGAAAGTCATTCCAAAATGCCTGAACAATGACCCAGGAAAAAGAAAAAAGTGGAGTTAAAATTGCTTTAGATTTGAAGTTGCATCCAGGGTTTTACCCAAAAGACTATTAAAAAAAAACTTTGGAGTAAAACATCAATTTTACTGTTTTAATGTCGGGACTCTCTTGGGTCTATGTCTGACAGGTAAAAAGTTTTCTTGAGTTTTTATAGGTCCAGGTAGGTGGATTGACACCTAGTCCCATCAGAGACTAACAATAAAAAGGAGGCCCCATGTGCATATCACAACACTGTGCACGTAAGATCCCTTTGGCTGTGTACTGGGCAGTCTGGACAAACTTAAAAACCCTACCAAAAACCTCAAGATCACCTTAGTTGTGGATGTAGGTAAAACCGTATCAAGTCAAGCATCAAAATCTCAAATTTCATTCTTTTTGCTGATTAGGTAGGGACTATGGTAAAACTCAAACTAACGTCCTTCAAATAATCGCTTAGAAAAGAGT
The DNA here is from genome assembly GCA_037039925.1 of Doris montereyensis. NCBI lineage: Eukaryota > Metazoa > Mollusca > Gastropoda > Nudibranchia > Dorididae > Doris > Doris montereyensis. The sequence continues at coordinate 537,113 of JAXRKP010000079.1, read as the reverse complement.
TGTTCATTTGCTGTCGACTCACACCTATAACTTGTTGGCCTTTTCTGAAACCCATGTTAAGGGTTTGGTGTTTTATTGATGTATGGTATCTTCAACACTGGTTTTTTTACATTTTTTGATTTGATGCTTATTTAACTATATACTGTTTGCAAAGGCAGAAGCCGAGCAAAATAGAAAAATTCTATATTCTGAGATCATCTTAGCTGTGATGTGAGTAAATCAAATCAACTGCATAAACAGACTTCTCATCTTCTTGAAAATTGTGGGCTACAACTTTTCATGCCTGGCACAAATTTAGCCCATGATTTCAGCTTTGTGGCAATTTTTGTTGTGATTTTGACACTGACACAAAATTATCATTTCAAAAATCCTTTATGGGCAAAGTACATGTGTCATAGTCCCAGTGGGATACATGAGCAGAAGGGGTCAAAGTGCAGCATATTTAATGTATGATGAAATACAAAGTTTATAACGCAAAATTTATAATCCATTATATCTCCATGAAGACCATGCACAGTTGGGCTTTACAAAGGCCTAGACAGATATCATAGAGTAGTTTACATAATGTCTTACATAATACACTCACTATCTATAATTACTATAAAATCATGAAATCTGCATGCATGAAGAATGTTACAATTAAAATGAACAGTAATTTAATGACGATATGTGTTAATTACAATCCTTTTAAGTTATCAAGAGGCATGGTAACCACTTATAAGTCGCATTTATGCATAATTTTCAACAGCAAAACATGACGATATAGAAATAGTTCCCAAGCAATTTGAGAAATCTACATAAAAAACTATTTGTCATAGCCTTCTTTGCTAACTGTGCTGTATTTTCATTACCGAAAAGACCTCTAAAATACAAGTCAACGAGGAGTTGTTAGTTTTTATATAGATGAAAGAAGCAAAAGTGATAATGCTTGTTTCAATTTCAGAAACAAAACAAAAAGCATACTGTCAAAACCATTTCAAATGTACATGCTTTATTTGAAAACCTGATCTCTTTTAGTTAAAAAAGAGCCATAATAATTGACTCTTTAAAGTTGGGCAGAGTTTCAGAACATAAATCTAGACAGTTTGATTATCATAATCTGACCAGTATTTCAAAATCAGAATTATCCATAAAAATGTCTTTTTCATGGTTGAGGCTTTAACAACACTTCAATTTGTATAAATCAAACAAAAAATCTGACGAATAATGGTTTATTGACTTCGTGGTGACAGCTAGAACATGAGGCAACCATGTTGACTCAACAGGATAAAGTTCCCAGTGTTCAGTCACATGTGTGTATCAGTTTGTAGAATTCACTTCAAAATTAGTCAAAAGTTGGCACATAAAGGACTTAGCCAGATACTTGACTAGAGTCAAAGTTGGCACTTAAAGGGACTTAGCCAGATACTTGACTAGAGTCAAAGTTGGCACATAAAGGGACTTAGCCAGATACTTGACTAGAGTCAAAGTTGGCACATAAAGGGTTTTAGCCAGATGCTTGACTAGAGTCAAAGTTGGCACATAAAGGGACTTAGCCAGATACTTGACTAGAGTCAAAGTTGGCACATAAAGGGACTTAGCCAGATACTTGACTAGAGTCAAAGTTGGCACATAAAGGGACTTAGCCAGATACTTGACTAGAGTCAAAGTTGACACATAAAGGGACTTAGCCAGATACTTGACTAGAGTCAAAGTTGGCACATAAAGGGACTTAGCCAGATACTTGACTAGAGTCAAAGTTGACACATTAAGGGACTTAGCCAGATACTTGACTAGAGTCAAAGTTGGCACATGAAGGACTTAGCCAGATACTTGACTAGAGTCAAAGTTGGCACATAAAGGGATTCTAGCCAGATACTTGACTAGAGTCAAAGTTGGCACATAAAGGGACTTAGCCAGATACTTGACTAGAGTCAAAGTTGGCACATAAAGGGACTTAGCCAGATACTTGACTAGAGTCAAAGTTGGCACATACAGTGTTAAAGAGTTACCATCACCACTGATTCAAATGAGTTCATTCTGTCTCTGTTTGCCAGGGCAATCTCCTTGATGCTAAAATGAGCAAGGCTTTCCCCATGATCATTTATGGATCCATTTCCCTGCTGGCCGGTCTGCTTTCTCTGTTGCTTCCTGAGACAAAGGACAAACAGCTGCCGGAAACTGTGGATGATGCCGTCAAATTTGGACGGACTGAGGTTGTGTAAACATTTGTCTTATACCAGTATTGGCTTTTGGGTTTATGTACTCAACTTTTTTGATTTATACTCTTATTTGGCACGTACAACAATCAAACTGATAAATTCTTTAAGTTTAAGTTTAAAGGTTAGCGTTGTTTTTATATTATATAAAATAACCAAATCATATTATACTTAAATGGATGTAATGTCAATGCAAGAATGATACCGTATTTTGATGTGCCCAATTTTCTATAACTTTTAAAACTCAACCTAACTCAGGAATATCTCTCACGAATGGCTTTGATAATGTTTCTCTATTCTTGACTGACATCTTAATCATGTTGAAACCAACTGAATATTACAACTCCATTGTGAACGAGAGTTGTGGAACTGGCTGTGCCTTATACACGTCTACAATATCTGCAAGAGGACAAATATCTTCAAAGTAATTTGAACATTAAATAAATCTGTGCAGCTGTTATAATATGCATTAAAAAAATGTTTTAATTGTGATGTCCGCGCGGGCACCGACATGTGTCATTTTGCACCTGGCATTGCAATTTCTTTAGAGAAATAAATATAGACTATCACCGAGCTTACGTTTAATGTTACAGGAGTCACCCATGCTGTCCAAGGGAGCAAATAGGGTAAATTTTCTTTCCCAAGGAAAAAAACAAAATGCCTGAAGTGGGGCTCGAACACAGTACCTCTGAGTGACAGGGCAATGCCTTTAACTGCTCAGTCATGTCGTCCCTGTGTTATAGTATAGAATGAACTTTTTATCTTTTCTTTTTAGTGCATTAAGCAATTAGTACATCTTATCCAAGTATTCTTGTTTTTTTTTAAAAGAGGATTTTGATAAGCATCTAGGACCTTAAGCTGTGTAACTACTGAAATAGTGTGTGCAGATGTTATAGCATAAACCTTTGGATTTTTTTATTTATTAAAGTAGTAGTAAGATCTTATTTAAGGACTTTTTAAAAGATGATTTTGACATGCACATGATATGCAAATAACACATATAATTACTGAATGCGTTTAGGAAACTTTTCTCCCGCATTCATTCATTTTTTGTCAGGTCTTAGAGCAAGAGTGGCTCAAGCAGTATGTTCAACTTATTTTTATTGTCTCATTCTCATTTTGTAAACTTTTGATTTGCTTTCCTTTCATAAAGGTCACAGGCAACTTGATAGTTTTTCAGTATAGAACGGTACACAGGTTGTGTCAATTTTTAAAGCAACATTTTACATCTTATGCACCATCTTAGAGATGAAAAGACTCTCATGTCGATCTTAAAGATGAAAGATTTTCATGTCCCCCGATCTCAAGTAGTTTATTAAAATACTGAAGACATTGATTTTTATGGGGATCTTGTTTGAAATTTTCCTAATGCTAATTATTTCCTTTGACATCTCAAACCCAAAGCCTACATTTGGCTTGTTGTTATAATGTCTTATAACAAATGAAGATAATGTAGAGGTACTTTTACAAGCAAATATAAAGAAAACTGACATGTAATGGGGATTAAGCTTATGACATTGCATCAGCCTTTTTTTTTTACCTTGTCAAGAGAGAAATCACCCATACACCGGGTGGAAGGTAGAATGGAAACTAAGGAAGTAAGAATGGAAAAAAATCACATTAAAAACACTTGTAGAATGTAGTTTGTTTGATTCTTTTCAGTTCAAAAAATATCTTTCATTTTATGCCCTTGTATTTGTCTCGTCTATGTTCCCTTAGGGCAATATACTACAGACGTATTATGTCTGATTTGTTGATTTTTAAGTGATCCCTCATTTTGTCATGTTTAAATTTTTCTTGTTTTACTTGAAATATTTTCTTTTATCCTTTTGTGCCTTATATATGTTGTTCTTATATCAGTAGTGGCTGTTATTTTGAATGAGTGTTATGTGACTTTTGACTTTGCCAAGTTATGCATTGTCTCAAGGTGTGCTCTTGTCTTGTGTTGCACAGAGTTCTGCTCTCTGCCTTTCATTTTCATGGAGAGACAACCACAGAAAGCCCTTTGAAAAAATGCTCATGATACTGTGTGCTTTGCATGCACAGCCAACGCTATACCAACCATTCCCTTTTCATAACATAGTTGTGTCTCGTGCAGCGGATGTTTGGGTAAATGAAATGTGTATGAGTACTAGGATTTTGTCACCTAGGACATTTAACATTGTAAGTTTTAATAGTCCATGATTAATGGAAAATGGTTTGTTTTTCTTGTTCAAAAACTCAAATATGCATGATCATAGTCTAGTCTTCTTGTTGTCTAGGTAGCTTTTAATGTAATTGCATGGAGCAATAGAATAGTGTAAAGTACACATACATGTACTGATCTTGGCTTATAGTTGTATACTACCATCTTCTGACGGCTATCTAAAATTGGTCTGTACTTAACAATGGTATTTGTTACTTGACAACAAGAAAAATCTCAGAATTTGAATTTAAACAATTCTGCAGCCAACATATTTTTGGGAGTTTTATATAATACTATATAGGGCCTACATGTTCATGTAGTAAGAATAAGACACAACAAACACATTACATGTACCACCAACATAGGCAAGACTAAAAAACTGCACCTCATCAAAGTAATGAAATGAAGATTTTGATTTGTTAAATATTACACCTCATACTTGTTTTGCCATTTTTATAGTATTAGTTTTTTTATATAGACATTTTGATGAAATACATGTATGGTAGAGATATTAAATCAATTGGCTGCTCATAATTATATATTTTAGTAGGCCACTATAATGAGTGTCATCTGATTTGCATCTCATGTTGTGTCAGAATGTTATTTTACTGTTCGAGCTGTTTCAAATTGTTGCCATACAGTTCAATTATACAACTGCTTTTTTTTTACATTTACTGTGTGATTTCCATAAATATTCTACACAGTATTTCCTTTTCTTTTTTTGTATTTGCTTCTTGCGATCTCACTAAGCTCATGGTGGTGTGTCATAGCATTTTTACTAGGTTTCAACTGTATGACCAACTTTTATGGTAACACAGATTGTAACACTGCCTTCATCGTAGTGACTTTCCCTCCTCTTAGTATGATGCAATGCTCCATCGTCAATCTGTTACCAGGCAAAGAGACCAATCAATCAGAGATCAATCAATCATTGTCTCTTTCACACCAATACACGCACACAAGCTTCTCTTGTTCTCCAAGATTTATTTTGTTTTAGCATTTTCTCTAGTGTGTTATTAGCACACAGATTATCTTATAATTACTGCATGTAGGTGCCTAAGGTGTAATATGTATTAATATTACATACACCAATTCACAAGCCTGCTATTTATTATTACCATTATTATAGTGTGACACAAGTTACAATGAACACTTATACTACTTATACATACTGTATGTATCTGTACATATATATATTATATACACACACACACACACATCAGTACATAAGTATTTGTTCTTTTCAGCATTTTCCTAGTCCTGATATGATATTATCGTACAAAAATATTATACTTTACAAATACTGTGTGTTCATGTCATATACATATATCTATAGTTTTTGGGTTTTTCCTATGACAAAACCACACTTTTTAAATTTCTATTCAATTTCTCATTACCTGTTACCAGAAGAGAACTATAAAATTGTGGTCTTCTCATTAACTTTCTCATATGCTTTTAATCCGTCTTTTTGAACCTCTCATAACTTTAAACTGTCACATTGGCTTTTTCCATATATTGCTCCCAACTCTCGCTCAAATGATACCATTGCATAAACATGACCTTTCTTACTCTGCCAGTATGGAAGTTTATATTGTTATCATTATACTACAGTGGTCTCCGCCTAAGGAGCCAGTCCTCGGGAGACAACAAAGGGCGACCTTTTCGCCGAATGGTGTCTTAGGCGAATGCTGGATACATGGAAGTGCTGTCTAGATAATCGTTATGTAACGTTTATTGGTCAGACATCTAGGCCTAGAGCTAAGACGACTAGATACATGGAAGTGCTGCCTAGATAATCGTTATGTAACGTTTATTGGTCAGACATCTAGGCCTAGAGCTAAGACGACTAGATACATGGAAGTGCTGCCTAGATAATCGTTATGTAACGTTTATTGGTCAGACATCTAGGCCTAGAGCTAAGACGACTGGATACATGGAAGTGCTGTCTAGATAATCGTTATGTAACGTTTATTGGTCAGACATATTTATTGGTCAGACATTTATTGGTCAGCATATTTATTGGTCAGACATCTAGGCCTAGAGCTAAGACGACTGGATACATGGAAGTGCTGTCTAGATAATCGTTATGTAACGTTTATTGGTCAGACATATAGGCCTAGAGCTGAGACGCTAAAACAAGAGGAAGGAGGATGTATAGAAAAGATTAGAAAGTACAAAGCAGTGTACATTTCTAGAAAGTTTTCTTCCTCTTTTTCCTTTTTCTAGTGATCACAACACTAGGGTAGCCGTTGCATCTAAAATAATAAGGCCAAATTCAGTTTTAATCTAGACCGTCTTCACTCATTTATCAGTGAAAACATGCTTATATAATAGTTTATATCAGTTATGATGGTGCCTTTGATCGGGTCAAGATCTTCAAATGACGATGACTGCTTTGCAAGTGTCAATTGCCTCATTCATTTGGCGGGTGTCTGACATCAACACCAAAGAGTCTGACTGACACTATATTGGAGCAGCTAGCAGTAGGCTATAGATTCTAGTATTTTCTAGGCCTACTACACGACACGGATTTACAAAGACAAGCACCAGATAGAGAGAAACCGTAATATTGCCGATCTGAACTTGATTTCTTGTTTTATCGCATTGAGTTTAGTAGAATATGACCTTTCGGCGAAAGAAAAATCAGCCACTTAGCTGGAATGAAGGTTTTCAAAGCAGCCTCTTAGGCATAATGATTAGAAAGGAAAAATTCCGTAACACGGAAAAAGCGGCCTTTTATTTTTAGGCAAACCGGCCTCTTTGGTAGAGACCGCTGTATCTCGTAAATGAAATGCCATTTCTTTTTGACTTTATTGGATGCGTCATAACATCTTTTGCATGTATGGATACTTCTACCTTCTAGTGCGGCTGTTCTGAAAAACTTTTTACTTAAAAACGTATTCACTATATATATATATATATAATAAACAATTTTTGAAAATGTCACATTTGCTCTTTTTCTCTTTACATTTGAATATATTTATGTGATTTTTCTATATCATTGTGTGTCTGGTGATAGGTTAATTTGTCTCTTTGTTTGTTTTGTTAGGCTTCTTTCCTTTCACTCTTTCACTTATCTTCCATTCTGCTGTTTTCTCTTAATTCACCCCGAGATCATCATATATGGTGGACAGGGTAATTTTCAAACAAATCTTTTCGCACCTGTTGATATTTGTGGGCAGTTAGTGGAAGGTACTGGGTGAGGCCTCCTCCTTTCTACGTTCTCTCTTTGACATAGGTTTCAACTAACAGTAACACAGTATCTACTCAATTCACCCTGAGATCACCCCACATGCTGAACAGGTAAATTCAATCGAAGCATAAGTTATCTGTATTGTTTATCACTTAATTATATTTACGTCTTTTAAAAAAATATATTTTAGTGTCATTAGTAGCAATTTTATTTTTCTCCTGTAGATATTTGGCAGGTTTTGTTCTTCTTACATCTTGATGATATTATCTCAGCATGCGGTAGATGGGGTAAATTTCAAAACTGGTTTTATGTTTGACACTAATAGACGGAACGTGTCTTAGATATCTCTAGAACAGTTTAACAATGACACCCACAAAAACTAGCGCTCCTTTCTTTGTTTTCTCTCTCTCTCTCTCTTTCTCTCTCTCTCTCTCTCTCTCTCTCTCTCTCTCTCTCTCTCTCTCTCTCTCTCTCTCTCTCTCTCTCTCTCTCTCTCTCTCTCTCTCTCTCTCTCTCTCTCTCTCTCTCTCTCTCTCTCTCTATATATATATATATATATATATATATATATATATATATATATATATATATATATATGTATATATATATATATATATATATATATATATATATATATAAATATATATAAGTATATATATACATATATATATATATATATATATATATATATATATATAAATGCATAAATATAAGTATATATATATATATATACATACATATGTATGTGTGTGTATATTTATATATATCCCTCTCTCTCTTCTGCTAGTAACAAGCATATAAGTATAGTAAGAATGACAATAAATAAGGGTGTGCATGTATAAACTAATAGTAATAGTCCGCTACTTCACCTTTTACCACGTCAACAATCTGAAGATTGGGCGGTTGGCCGATGGCACTCACACTCACACTGAATCTAATTTTTTCCCACTTTTTACATTGAACATTGTCTTTCATCTTGCTATTTAACTTATTAGAGTTTCCTTTCCTGCTGTCTTGTCAGTAAAAGACCAGCAAGCCGCTTGACAAGTTATTTCCATGTGTGTCCTGTCTCATTCTGTCTTCGCAGTCTTTTCCAATTGTATCCATTGTGTCCTGTCTCATTCTGTCTTCGCAGTTGTTTCCAGTTGTATCTATGTGTCCTCTCATTCTGTCTTTCCGTTTCCAGTTGTATCCATGTCTGTCTCATTCTGTTTGCAGTCGTTTCCAGTTGTATCCATGTGTGTCCTGTCTCATTCTGTCTTTGCAGTGTTTCAGTTGTATCCATGTGTGTCTGTCTCATTCTGTCTTCACAGTCGTTTCCAGTTGTATCCATGTGTGTCCTGTCTCATTCTGTTTCGCAGTTTCCAGTTATCCATGTGTGTCCTCTCACAGTCGTTTCCAGTTGTATCCATGTGTGTCCTGTCTCATTCTGTCTTCGCAGTCGTTTCCAGTTGTATCCATGTGTGTCCTGTCTCATTCTGTCTTCGCAGTCGTTTCCATGTGTGTGTACTGACTCAATTTGTCTTTTCAATCGATTCCAGTTGTTTCCATGTGTGTCCTCTCATGCTCTCTTCACAGTCGTTTCCAGTTGTTTCCATGTGTGTCATGTCTCATTCTGTCTTCGCAGTCTTATCCAGTTGTTTCCACATGTGTCCTGTCTCATTCTGTCTTCGCAGTTGTTTCGAGTTGTTTCTATGTGTGTCATGTCTCAGTTGTGTCCATTTGTGTCCTGTCTCATTCTGTCTTTTCAATCATTTACAGGTGTTTCCATGTGTGTCCTGTCTCATTCTGTCTTTTAAATCGTTTCCAGGTGTTTCCATTTGTGTCCTGTCTCATTCTGTCTTTTCAATCGTTTCAGGTGTTTCCATGTGTCCTGTCTCATTCTGTCTTTTAAATCGTTTCCAGCTGTTTTCATGTGTGTCTTGTCTCATTCTGTCTTTTCAATCGTTGCCAGGTATTTCCATGTGTGTCCTGTCTCGTTCTGTCTTTTCAATCGTTTCCAGGTGTTTCCGTGTGTCCTGTCTCATTCTGTCTTTTAAATCGTTTCCAGCTGTTGTCATGTGTGTCCTGTCTCGTTCTGTCTTTTCAATCGTTTCCAGGTATTTCCATGTGTGTCCTGTCTCATCTTGTTTTTCAATCGTTTCCAGGTATTTCCATGTGTGTCCTGTCTCATTCTGTCTTTTCAATCGTTTCCAGGTATTTCCATGTGTGTCCTGTCTCATTCTGTCTTTTCAATCGTTTCCAGGTATTTCCATGTGTGTCCTGTCTCAGTTGTGTCCATGTGTGTCCTCTCTCATCTTGTTTTTTCAATCGTTTCCATGTGTTTCTATGTGTGTCCTGTCTCATTCTGTCTTTGCAATCTTTTCCAGCTGTTTCCGTATATGTATCCTGTCTCATCCTGTCTTCGCAGTCGTTTCCAGTTGTTTCCATCTGTGTCCTGTCTCATTCTGCCTTTGCAGTCTTATCCAGTTGTTTCAATGTGTGTCATGTCTTAGTTGTTTCCATATGTGTCCTGTCTCATTCTGTCTTTCCAATCCTTTTCTGTTGTTTCCATGTGTGTCCTGTATCAGTTGTTTCCATGTGTATCTCATTCTGTCTTTGCTGTTTTTTTCCAGTTGTTTCCATGTGTGTCTGGTCTCATTCTGCCTTTGCAGTCTTTTCCAGTTGTTTCGATGTGTGTCCTGTCTCATTCTGTCTTTTAATTTTGTCCAGTTGTTTCCATACGTGTCTTGTCTCATTCTGTATTTTTAATTTAATCCAGTTGTTTCCATATGTGTCTTGTCTCATTCTGTGTTTTTAATCTTATTCAGTTGTTTCCATGTGTGTTTTGTCTCATTCTGTCTTTTTAATCTTATCCAGTTGTTTCCATGTGTGCCTTGTCTCAGTTGTTTCCATGTGTGTCTCGTCTCATTCGTTTCCATGTGTATCTTGTCTTATTCTGTCTTTTTAATCTTATCCAATCATTTCCATGTGTGTCGTGTCACAGTTGTTTCCATGTGTGTCTTGTCTCATGTGTTTCCATGTGTTTCTGGTCTCCGTTGTTTCAATGTGTGTCTTGTCTCAGTTGTTTCCATGTGTGTTCTGTCTCAGTTGTTTCAATCTGTGTCTTGTCTCAGTTGTTTCCATGTGTTTCTTGTCTCAGTTGTTTCCATGTGTGTCCTATCTCAGTTGTTTCAATGCTTTTCTTGTCGCAGTTGTTTCGATGTGTGTCCTGTCTCAGTTTCAATGTGTGTCTTGTCTCAGTTGTTTCCATATGTGTCCTGTCTCAGTTGTTTCCATGTGTGTCTTGTCTCAGTTGTTTCCATGTGTTTCTTGTCCCAGTTGTTTCTTTGTGTTTCTTGTCTCAGTTGTTTCTATGTGTTTCTTGTCTCAGTTGTTTCCACGTGTTTCTTGTCTCAGTTGTTTCCATGTGTTTCTTGTCTCAGTTGTTTCCATGTGTGTCCTGTCTCAGTTGTTTCTATGTGTTTCTTGTCTCAGTTGTTTCTATGTGTTTCTTGTCTCAGTTGTTTCAATGTTTTTCTTGTCTCAGTTGTTTCTATGACTTTCTTTTCTCAGTTGTTTCCATGTGTTTCTTGTCTCAGTTGTTTCCATGTGTTTCTTGTCTCAGTTGTTTCCATGTGTTTCTGGTCTCCGTTGTTTTAATGTGTGTCTTGTCTCAGTTGTTTCCATGTGTGTCTTGTCTCAGTTGTTTCCATGTGTGTCTTGTCCCAGTTGTTTCTTTGTGTTTCTTGTCTCAGTTGTTTCTATGTGTTTCTTGTCTCAGTTGTTTCCATGTGTTTCTTGTCTCAGTTGTTTCCATGTGTTTCTTGTCTCAGTTGTTTCCATGTGTCATTTGTGTGTCCTGTCTCAGTTGTTTCTATGTGTTTCTTGTCTCAGTTATTTCTATGTGTTTCTTGTCTCAGTTGTTTCAATGTTTTTCTTGTCTCAGTTGTTTCTATGACTTTCTTTTCTCAGTTGTTTCCATGTGTTTCTGGTCTCCGTTGTTTTAATGTGTGTCTTGTCTCAGTTGTTTCCATGTGTGTCTTGTCTCAGTTGTTTCCATGTGTTTCTTGTCTCAGTTGTTTCAATGTGTTCATAGTCTCAGTTGTTTCAATGTGTTTATTGTCTCAGTTGTTTCCATGTATGTCATGTCTCAATTGTTTCCATATGTGTCCTGTCTCAGTTGTTTCCATGCGTGTTTTGTCTCAGTTGTTTCCATGTGTGTCTTGTCTCATTCTGTCTTTTTAATCTGATCCAGTTGTTTCCATGTGTTTTGTGTCTCAGTTGTTTCCATGTGTGTCTTTTCTCAGTTGTTTCGATGTGTGTCTTGTCTCAGTTGTTTCCATGTTTTTCTTGTCTCAGTTGTTTCCATGTGTATCTTGTCTCAGTTGTTTCCATGTGTGTCTTGTCTCAGTTGTTTCCATGTGTATCTTATTTCAGTTGTTTCTATGTGTGTCTTGAGTCAGTTGTTTCCATGTGTGTCTTGTCTCAGTTGTTTCCATGTGTGTCTTGTCTCAGATGTTTTCATGTGTCTCTTCTCTCAGTTGTTTCCATGTGTTTCTTGTCTCAGTTGTTCCATGTGTTTCTTGTCTTAGTTGTTTCCATGTGTGTCTTGTCTCAGTTGTTACCATGTGTGTCTTGTCACAGTTGTTTCCATGTGTGCCTTGCCTCAGTTGTTTCCATGTGTGTCGTGTCTCAGTTCTTTCCATGTATGTCTTGTCTCAGTTGTTTCCATGTGTGTCTTGTTTCAGATGTTTCCATGTGTTTCTTGTCTCAGTTGTTTCCATGTGTGTCTTGTCTTAGTTGTTTCCATATGTGTCTTGTCTCAGTTGTTTCCATGTGTGTCTTGTCTGTCTTGTCTCAGTTGTTTCCATGTGTGTCTTGTCTGTCTTGTCTCAGTTGTTTCCATGTGTGTCTTGTCTCAGTTGTTTCCATGAGTGTCTTGTCTCAGTTGTTTCCATGTGTCTTGTCTCACTTGTTTCCATGTGTGTCTTGTCTCAGTTCTTTCCAAGTGTGTCTTGTCTCAGTTGTTTCCATGTGTGTCTTGTCTCAGTTGTTTCCAAGTGTGTCTTGTCTGTCTTGTCTCAGTTGTTTCCATGTGTGTCTTGTCTCAGTTCTTTCCATGTGTGTCTTGTCTCAGTTGTTTCCATGTGTGTCTTGTCTCAGTTGTTTTCAAGTGTGTCTTGTCTTAGATGTTTCCATGTGTGTCTTGTCTCAGTTGTTTCCATGTGTGTTTTGTTTCAGTTGTTTCCATGAGTGTTCTGTCTCCGTTGTTTCCATGTGTGTCCTGTCTCAGTTGTTTCCATGTATGTCTTATGTCCCCCTTTTTCCTTTTGCCTTGTGGGTTACATCTATTTTTCTTAACCAGTTAGGGGGAGTGGACGAGGGGGGGGTGGTGGTTGCCGTTGCAGGTAGGTCCTCCTTCTTTTCCTTCACTCTCATAGCGGTAATAATAAAAATTACTTTATGAGCGTTTGACGTCGACTAAAGATGTTAGATGGCACAATTTACAAATCCAATCAAACTATACAGCATCACATGTAAAAATGAAATCCATACCCAACAGCAATGACTAAACAACATACATATTCTTTCATCGTGAATTTTCTCGAGCGTTGGTAAAAACAGATATGGACAGCTCTGTCCTTAAACGTTTCCCTAAACAAGTTAATAGATGGAGAATACTTTGTATAAAAAGACAGGTTGCTCCACAAAACTGGAGCGGCAGCTCTGAAATTTTTATCATTAAAAGATTTTACATTAGGTACATTCATTAAAATATTTTACGTTAGCTACATTCATTAAAAGAAGATTTTCCTTAGGTACATTCATTAAAAGAAGATTTTACATTAAGTATATTCATTAAAAGAAGATTTTACATTAGATACATTCATTAAAAGATTTTACATTAAGTACATTCATTAAACGATTTTACATTAGGTACATTCATTAACATATTTTACATTAGGTACATTCATTAAAAGATTTTACATTAGGTACATTCATTAAACGATTTTACATTAGGTACATTCATTAAAAGATTTTACATTAGGTACATTCATCAACAGATTTTACATTAGGTACATTCATTAAACGATTTTACGTTAGGTACATTCATTAAAAGATTTTACATTAGGTACATTCATTAAAATATTTTACATTAGGTACATTCATTAAACGATTTTACATTAGGTACATTCATTAACATATTTTACATTAGGTACATTCATTAAAAGATTTTACATTAGGTACATTCATTAAAAGATTCTACATTAGGTACATTCATTAAAAGATTTTACATTAGGTACATTCATTAAACGATTTTACATTAGGTACATTCATTAAAAGATTCTACTTTAGGTACATTCATTAAAAGATTTTACATTAGGTGCATTCATTACAATATTTTACATTAAATACATTCATTACAAGATTTTACTTTAGGTACATTCATTAAAAAGATTTTACATTAGGTACATTCATTAAAAAGATTTTACATTAGGTACATTTATTAAACGATTTTACATTAGGTACATTCATTAAAAGATTTTACATTTAGTACATACATTAAAAGATTTTACATTAGGTACATTCATTAAAAGATTTTACATTAGGTACATTCATTAAAATATTTTACATTTAGTACATTCATTAAAAGATTTTACATTTAGTACATACATTAAAACTAAGATTTTACATTAGGTACATTCATTAAAAAGATTTTACATTAGGTGCATTCATTAAAAGATTTTACATTAGGTACATTCATTAAAAGATTTTACATTTAGTACATACATTAAAAGATTTTACATTAGGTACATTCATCAAAAGGTGTTACATGTATAATTATGATCATGCTTTCTAAGGTGTTACATGTATAATTATGATTATGCTTTCTAGGGTGTCAAGGTATAATTATGATGATGCTTTCTATGGTGTTACATGTATAATTATGCTTTCTAAGGTGGTACATGTATCATTATGATCATGCTTTCTAAGGTGTTACATGTATAATTATGATCATGATTTCTAAGATATTACATGCATAATTATGATGATAATTTCTAAGGTGATACATGTATAATTATGATTATGCTTTCTAAGGTGTTACATGTATCATTATGATCATGATTTCTAAGATGTTACATGTATAATTATGATGATGCTTTATATGATGTTCCATGTATAATTATGATCATGCTTTTTCTAAGGTGTTACATGTATAATTATGATCATGCTTTCTAAGGTGTTACATGTATAATTATGATTATGCTTTCTGGCTAGATCAGTTAACCTTGCAGCAACCTGTCTATCATATTATATTTAGGGACTCGAGGAAACGTTTCAAACCTGCTGGATTTGAACCCACGATATATTATTGGTCGACATCTTGCCTCTGGAGAATCGAAGATAAAGACAAACTAGCTCGGGTGGTAGCATGCTTTCTTTTCATGGCGAGGCGACGGGTGCCGACGCAGAGGTCGCGGGTTCGATCCCTATAATGGTCAAGATTTGTTTCTGTCTATTCCTTGTATTTGTATCGTCTTTGTCCCTATGGGGCTTTCATATTATCTTATGTCATTACCTTCACTGTCGATTACCAAATCCCCTCTCAGCATGGACTTGGAAGTTAAGACTGAGTAAATACAATGTTGTAAGATTAAGATAAGATAAGATAAGATAAGGTGTGTTTATTTGTCCAAAACGAAATTTGCTCTGGTCATGTTTCAAAACAAAATAAATAAATTACAATGCAATTCAAGTCTTTCACTTTCATTTTCTCTTTCATTCTCTATTTCACGACTAAAATCAATATATTACAAAACCGGTGCTTTATGGATATGGACAATATAAAATCATAATGAGTATGTTGTATAAATGTAATTAAAGATATGTTTTAAAATCTTTATAAATTGTTATCACAGATGCAAAAATCGTTCAAACAACTTCCATTCATAATATCAATAAATGTCTAAATAGCCCTTCCAAATAGATGAAATTCCTTGATATATTTCTTTTAAAAATTGAGAATTTCAGACTGAATATAGGAAACGATGCAAAGCTATGTTAGCTGACACAGTCAGGAATGACAACTCACATTCACAGTGGCTGTGTGACTGTATGTTTGTTTGTTTGTTTGTTCTTTCATCCACAGCCACACAAAAACATAGCTGCCATAAAACTTAAACATGCATCACTTTTACATGGAGATATGGTTGATATTAATATTCGACTGCCATAGAACTGGATACTCGAACCATGGTTCTCCGGCCTAGAGGGTAGGCGCCGTGGTTGAGAAAATGGCCACTATCGGTCTTCGTGGACTTAACAAGATATTATTCAAATGATTGATCCATCTTAATTTCATTCGATTTACCCACATCCACAATTAAACTAATCTCATGGTTTTTGGACTGCCACGGGATCTTTAACTTGCACACTGCACAGAGAGTTGTGATCTGGAAATGTGACCTCATTTTTTTAAGCGGCCGTGTCCGATGGAACAAGGTGTCGATCCACCTATCTGGACAAGGGAAGTGAAGGGGGGTGACTTATATTTTGCTGGAAGGAACTCGAGAAAATGTTTCCCTGGCTTGAACCTCACGACCTTTTGGTTGAGAGACCGACACCTTATCTCTGCACCTCCTCCTGGTGCTCCCACCTCTTCTCCCCCTCTCCTGGCGAAGAAGATCTAGATTTGTCCAAATAGACATACCGCAGTCTCTTAGCTTTCACTGTTCATAACAGCAGTAGTATAATAGCGTCAGTACCAGTGGTCTCATCGTAACTTAATAATGATTTTCTCTCTCTATGTAATTCAATTACTTACAGACCCAGGTCAAATTAAGGTAAGTAAAGTCCATTCAAGGCCATTACGGCCCACGGATCCAAAGCTTATCGGTAGCTATAGCGTGAAGTGGAGCAGGTGATAAACATCACCTCCCGGGCAGGACGCTGAGTTTGAAAAGTCTGACGCAAGTTTTTACCCTCGAGCCAGTGTTTGTACCCATTTTGCTTTACCTGGGTCGAGTCTGGAAAGCACGTGCGCGATGATATGATGTTAGGCGTCTTTCCCAAGGAAGACAAGGTCGAACACAAGCTTGGCATAGTGTTAGAAATATTCAACCTCGGACCTCATGATCCCAAGTCCCGCAGCGTAACCTCTCGGCCATCATGAGTTGACCCAGGTCAAGGTGCTGTGTTTTCTCTATTTCCGATGCTCTGCTGGTACAGGTGGTAAGCCATAAGTAGCCTACAACTCCAACTACGATCACAGCTCGAACCCTTAGTACTCGTCTCCCAATTACCGCTACTGAGTTTGAATGGGTCAGCCTGACCGCGAGACCGGGTGCATCAGATGTCGGGCATTACCTGACCGCTAATGAACTCTCTGCTGACTCGCTGCTCGCTTGATGATACCCAGTAACCCGCAGCCCCTCCTCTCCCCTCTCCTCTCTCTCTGCTCTCTCTCTCAAAGCTAGAAAGCTAGTGGCATATTCTAACTGAAGTGTTTACTTTATTCACATGCCAGTGCTCCCTTTCTCAGAACTCCGCATGATCATTCATCCTTCATTGTCTGTTGCAGTGTAAGCAATGAAGAGGGAACGTGCGCGATGATATGACTGATAATGACGAGCAAGGTAATAATCTAGATTCTGATGACCTGGAAACCCCACGGACTCGTCGATTCCAATAACCAGACAGCAGTGTACACCGCAGGAATGCATGCCCTTTTCACTCACCTTCCAATTCGATCTTCAAACAACGTGGCCACAGGTGGTAGGCATAGTGTGAGCAAGACTCCCAGATTACGTTAATGCGAACGACAACGAAATTCTCTTGCGTTTACTGAGTTAACAATATACAACAAAACAAAAGGATATGTCTGCCATCCCCAGCCCCCGCCTCCCCGGCCCTCCCCACCTCCCACCCCTGCCTTTTTTATAATCAAATTTATGTAACAGGTTCTCTCTCTCTCTCTTAACTCTCTCTCTCTCTCTCTCTCTCTCTCTCTGAACGAAAGTGTTCGCTTGACAGAAAATGTATAATATTGAGTATCTCTCTCTCTCTCTCTCTCTCTAACAGAAAAATGAACAACATTCTCTCTCTCTCTCTCTCATTCTCTCGCTCGGTAGAAACTCTCTCTCTCTCTCTGGTCTCTGGACAACATTGGACCTAAACTAAGGTGTTCGCCTGGTAAAAATTGGATAACATTGACCTAAACTAAACTCTATCTATCTATCTATCTATCTATCTATCTCTCTCTCTATCTATCTATCTATCTAACTATCTATCTATCAACCTTTCTCTCCCTCCCTCCCTCCCCCCTCTCTTTGTCTCTGTTTATTTATCTATCTATCTATCTATCAATCTTTCTCTGACCAACCTCCCTCCTCCTCCCCATCTCTCTCGCTCTCTCTCTCTGTCTGTCTGTCTGTCTGTCTCTGTAAAGATCTCTATCTACATTGTTCTCCCGTCTCGTGGACGACACATCCTAAACCTCTCTCTGACAATCTCTGACCATATGGCTTGCTCACGAAAAGAGACAGCACTGACCATAGGGCTTCTGTCTGACCTTTCTCGCTCTCTCTCTAGTCTCTCTCTCTCTCTCTCTATAGGGCTTCTCTCTCTTGCCAAGTAGAAAAGAGACGGCGCTGACTATAGGGCTTGCCAAGCAGAAAAAGAGACGGCGCTGACTATAGGGCTTCTCTCTCTCTTCTAGCAGAAAAGAGACGGCACTCTCTTCTCTGACTATAGGGCTTTCTAGCAGAAAAGAGACGGCACTGACTATAGGGCTTGCCTAGAGCAGAAAAGAGACGGCACTCTAGGCTCTAGCAGAAAAGAGACGGCACTGACCTCTTCTAGCAGAAAAGAGACGGCGCTCTCTCTAGCAGAAAAGAGACGGCGCCGACTATAGGGCTCTCTCTCTTGCCTAGTAGAAAAGAGACGGCACTCTATAGGGCTTGCCTAGTAGAAAAGAGACTCTCTGACTCTCTCTAGAAAAGAGACGGCACTGACCATCTTCTCTCTCTCTGACTCTCTTGCCAAGTCTCGCTCTCTCTCTAGCCCTTTCTCTCTCCGGGAAAAATGAGCACATATTACCCATGCTTGCCTAGCAGAAAAGAGACAAACGATTTGGAGAAAAGGAACATGAAAGGGCTTGCCTCCAACATCCACACAACAACGCACAATTGAAACACCACAACTACGCATCCAAAAGCAATCGAATAGAGCAGAACTATTTTACATGTCGATCCATTGGAAAACATTTAGTTTTTTTTTAAACCTCCTAAATACTTTTGCAGGCTTTAATTTGAAACCAGTAACATGGCTGACTTTTTTTCAGGTTTCATCTGCTCGCTTATCCTGTGGCAGGCAGAACAACACGAGTGCTGCCCATTGCACCCAACATACACAACTAGCATTGTCGGAGATGGACGATAATCTGGAAGTCCCATGTGCCCTTGTGCATGTAATAATCTAGGAAGTCCCTTAGAATGAAAGTAATAAATGTGCCCTTGTGCATGTAATAATCTAGAAAGAAGTCCCATGTGCCCTTGTGCATGTAATAATCTAGGAAGTCCCATGTGCCCTTGTGCATGTAATAATCTAGGAAGTCCATGTGCCCTTGTGCATGTAATAATCTAGGAAGTCCCATGTGCCCTTGTGCATGTAATAATCTAGTTGAAGTCCCATATGGCTGGATGCCCTTGTGCATGTAATAATCTAGGAAGTCCCATGTGCCCTTGTGCATGTAATAATCTAGGAAGTTCCATGTGCCCTTGTGCATGTAATAATCTACTCCCTCTCTCTCTCTCTCTCTCTCTCTCTCTCTCTCTCTCTCTCTCTCTCTCTCTCTCTCTCTCTCTCTCTCTCTTTCTTCTTTCTTTCTTCTTCTTCTTTTTCTTTTTCTTTCTTTTTCTTTCTCTTCTTTCTTTCTTTCTTCTTTCTTCTTTCTTTCTTTTTTTTCTTCTTTTTCTTTCTTTCTTTTTCTTTTTCTTCTTTTTTTTTCTTCTTTCTTTCTTTCTTCTTTCTTTCTTCTTCTTTTTTTCTTTCTCTCTCTCTCTCTCTCTCTCTCTCTCTCTCTCTCAAGTTCATGTGCCCAAGTGTTGTTATGTAATTTAATGAAGTCCATGTGCCCTTGTGCATGAATATGAACTGATCTGAAAGTTGTTGAGCAAGAGTCTTCCTTATGTTTTGATTTTTAAGATCCATGTGTTGCGATGAGTCGAATAGTCTTGGGGCATCTTTCTTCTTCCAGCTTTTAAGCTTGTCTTAATTTACCTAAGACTAGAAGGTGGTCTGTGTCGACATCAGCTTCTCTAATGACTCTGACATCTGATTTGAGAAAAACAACCTGGCTCAGGTGCTCCTGGAATTAATTGATTCCCATTCCTTAGACTTTTCTTGGTCTTTTTTATCCATGATTACGCCAACCACTTCAATGCGTTGTCCCTTTTTCCTACCAGAATAACAAAAGTTTTCCCCCGTTGCTAGGTATATTTTCCTGAGTCCGTCAAACGCTCCTCACTCACTCCTAATTTGTTCAAATTTTATCTTTCCATATCTTGCAACTTGATGTATTCCCGATGCTTCAAAAAAGTGTTTGCAAAATCCAAGTGCCAACTCAAAGATTGTGCTTGAGAGATGCCAGAGATTCGGTTGGGTGAAAGGTTGCCTCACGGGTTTCACACGTGACCTTCATCAAAGGCACTCTGGCACAACTGGACAATCTCCCAAGTCTTGAGTATTTCGGTTCTTTGTTGTTGCCATTTCTGTAGCGGGTAGTCTTTACAAAGGTGGGACGTTGACCTGACACATAACACCAAAACTTGGAGGACCGGGATTGAATTCAGAGATTCACTCTTAGACAGGTCGTTTTTTAGACAGGTAGCTTTCCTGAAGCTCATGAGCCCTGTCTGCCCATGGTTTAATATCAAATTTTCCTTCTCCTAGACAGATTGCCTTACCAGGATTACGAGTTCTGTACACCCAGGGAGAGGTTATGAAGGCGCCTCGGTTTGCCTGTTAGCCAGCTCATGACATGATATATATATATCCGGCAGAAAATTATATATATATACGCCTATATAAAATTATATATATATATATGAAGGCCAAATATATATATATATGAGGAGAAAATATATATATATGTTTATATATGGACAATATTGAGTCTATAGTGTTCGCTTATAAAATATAATATTGGATAGTGTTCGCTTGACAGAAAATATATATATATATATATATATATATATATATATAATTTTCTAAGGGATGACTTTACATTCTGCAACCCCACTCTGTCATCATTGGCTAACGCCAGTTTTGCCCACAAAGGTAGAGGATGGTCGCCCCTACTAGCTGTTTTTACATCTGATACACATAACTCCATGGATTCCAAAAGTGTCGTCATAGACATGACAGATGTGTAAAGCTGCGTATCGTCAGCATACATGTAGTGTTTGACCCAATGCCGCTTGACAATATCACCAAGCGGTCGTGTATACAATGCAAACAGTAATGGATCAAGCACTGACCCTTGTGGAACTCTGTATTTGATCGGGAAAGGAGAAGATTGAGAGAGAGAGAGAGGAGAGAGAGAGAGAGAG
Source organism: Doris montereyensis (assembly GCA_037039925.1). NCBI lineage: Eukaryota > Metazoa > Mollusca > Gastropoda > Nudibranchia > Dorididae > Doris > Doris montereyensis. The sequence continues at coordinate 515,942 of JAXRKP010000079.1, read as the reverse complement.
AGAGAGAGAGAGAGAGAGAGACTAAGAGAGAGAGAGAGAGAGAGAGAGAGAGAGAGTAGAGAGAGAGAGAGAGAGAGAGAGCTAAAGTGTTCGAGAGAAAGAGAGAGAGAGAAGAGTTCGAGAGAGAGAGAGATTGACCTGAGTAAAGAGTTCGAGAGAGAGAGAGAGAGAGAGAAAGAGAGAGTGAAGAGAGAGAGAGAGAGAGAGAGAGAGAGAGAGAGAGATGAGAGAGAGAAATAGAAAGTTCTCTGGCAGACAAAAGAGAGTGAGAAATTCTCCCAGAGAGAGAGAGAGAGAGAGAGACGATGGAATAGAGAGAGAGAGAAGAGAGAGAGAGAGAGAGTCTGGAAGAAAGAGAGAGAGAGAGATAAGATACTCAAAAGAGAGAAAGAGAGAGAGAGAGAGAGAGAGAGAGAGAGAGAGAGAGAGAGATTGGGTACGATCATGAAGATATGAAGTAAACCAGTCCAACACAGCGCCAGCTAGACCAAACGTTTTGGAAAGTTGTTCAATAAGAGAATGGAGAATATCAACGAATGCCATTTTTGGATGAAATTCGTCCGTAAGTGAAAATCTACACTAGTAAAAATAGGATGAAATTCGTCCGTAAGTGAAAACCTATTCGTTTAAGCTTTCCTCAAGAGTTTGCACAAACAGAAATCCTACCAAATCCTACCTCTATTCTCCATTCAATAAGAGTAGAATGGGCAAATGTATCAAACGCCGCGCATAAATCAAGCTGGATTAAGACTGACACGTTGCCTTCATCCACAGCGCAGAACGAATCATTTTGTGTTTTGAGCAAGGTTATTTCTGTTGTGTGTGATATCGTCTGTAAGCTGAATGATTGGGTTTGAACAAATTACATTTCAGAAGATCGATTGCTTTGCAACGACCTTTTCCAATTTAAAAAAAATGTCTATAGTTATTTAAAGCTTCAGGAGTTTAAAGAATTTAGGTACAATTCCGATTTTTAGAGATTCATTAACAATGGCTGTTAGGACAGGAGCTAGGTGATCTAAAAATGGAACTAGTAGTAATATTGATGTGTCAATTGGACAACATGTCATCGATGGTGAAAGGCCTTGAGCTCGTCCTCGATGAGCGGTTGGAATTCACTAAAGACCTTATCACCCTCAAATTGTTTGAAAGTCGATGGTTGTAAGAACTTTACTACCCTCCAGGCATAGGCCTATTGTCAGTCAGACCGAACACATTGGTATTCAGACTGGTGGGCACATTACGTTCAACTTGAGCATGGACGCACGTTAATGTACTGTCCACAAACAGAAAGGCAAATTATTTCTATTTAACACAAAATCCTTTTACGACTTATCGCTCGTATTTCATTAGAATGTTTTGCTTTGTTATTGTGAGGGCGTTCTTTTCAACCAATTATTTACTCCAATTCTGTAGCAATCATTAAATCAGTAGTGGCCTTGGTGGCTGCCGGATTTGGGATCATAGGGTCCGGGTTCGAATCCTAGCCAAGCTAGATCCGGCATTGTGTTTCTTGGGAAAGACACTTAACACGCATGTTTCCCACTCTACCAGGGTCCAAATGGATACGAACACTAGGTTGGGAGTAAAAACTTGTGTCAGGCTAATGTCCTGGCGCCAGGAGGTGATAATTGTCATCTGCTCCGCTTCACACTATTGGAACGGGGATAAGCTCCGGCTCTATCATGAGCGGTAACGGCCTTGAAGGAACATTACATAGAACATTACATAATATATTACATAGAACATTACATAGTACATTATATAGAACATTACATAGTACATTACATAAAACATAATATAGTATATTACATAGAACATTACATAGTACATTACATAGAACATAACATAGAACATTACATAGAACACTACATAGTACATTACATAGAACATTACATAGAACATTACATAGAACATTACATAGTACATTACATAGAACATTACATAGAACATTACATAGAACACTACATAGTACATTACATAGAACATTACATAGAACATTACATAGAACATTACATAGAACATTACATAGAACACTACATAGTACATTACATAGAACATAACATAGAACATTACATAGAACATTACATAGAACACTACATAGTACATTACATAGAACATTACATAGAACATTACATAGAACATTACATAGTACATTATATAGTACATTACAATAAATCATTAGGGTATGAAGATCGAATTTCCGTAATTTTGTCCTTTCGTATCTTAATTTTTTTAGATGTGATGCGCGTTATTTTTGACAGTGTGCAGGACACACTAAACACACGCTGATTCGACACAGCGCTTTTGGTGTGCAAACCCCACTGGGAGCACATCTGTTTTCGGTTACCTATCAGATCTGTCTAATGATATTTTTTTTTAAATACTTGTCTATTTAATCATAGCAATAAAAGTTATAAAATTGTTTGAAGGCGCGAAGTTCATCTTACCCTGGTACGTTTCTGATGTGTGTGTGTGTATGTGTGTGTGTGGGGGGGGGGGTTTGTGTGTATGTGCGTGTGTGTGTGTGTGCTCTAGGGTTATCGTCCATGCATTCAAGCAATTTGTTTTCATTATTTGTTTTCCTTTTGTGTTGAAAACACAAAATCTAATCTAATCCAGGCCTTCTAACAAGGCCTTCTATACAGACCGCCTTGGCGAACACATTCCATTCCATTTGCCAGCGTTATTAATATATAATACGTACGTTTTGTTTACGTAATCTTCTGATGAGGTCAATAAAACTGGTCATATTTGACATTGCATGTAATCAACTATTTCGTAAACAAATTTTGAGATAAAAAGAAAGAAAGAAACAAAACACCCCATAAAAGAATTGAATTCGCCCGAAAGTGAAAAACCTACACCAGTAGAGATAGGATGGAATTCGTCTGTAAGGGAAAACCTACACCAGTAGAGATAGAATGGAATTCGTCCATAGTGAAAACCTACACCAGTAGAGATAGGATGGAATTCGTAAAATTGTAAGGGGAAAACCTACACCAGTAGAGATAGGATGGAATTCGTCCATAATTGTTTTCCTTGTGGTGAAAAAACTACACCAGTAGAGATAGGATGGAATTCGTCTTTAAGTGGAAAACCTACACCAGTAGAGATAGGATGGAATTCGTCTGTAAGGGAAAACCTACATCAGTAGAGATAGGATGGAATTCGTCTGTAAGGGAAAACCTACAACAGTAAACATGGAATGGAATTCGTCCATAGTGTCCATAAGTGAAAACCTGCAATAGTAAACATAGGATGGAATTCGTCCATAGTGAAAACCTACACCAGTAGAGATAGGATGGAATTCGTCTGTAAGGGAAAACCTACACCAGTAGAGATAGGATGGAATTCGTCCATAAGTGAAAACCTACACCAGTGGAGAGAGATAGGATGGAATTCGTCCATAAGTGAAAACTACACCAGTAGAGATAGGATGGAATTCCCTGTAAGGGAAAACCTACACCAGTAGAGATAGGATGGAATTCGTCTGTAAGTGGGAAAACCTACACCAGTAGAGATAGGATGGAATTCGTCTGTAAGGGAAAAACTACACCAGTAGAGATAGGATGGAATTCGTCTGTAAAGGGAAAACCTACACCAGTAGAGATAGGATGGAATTCGTCCATAAGTGAAAACCTACAACAGTAAAAATGGGATAGAATTTGTCCGTAATGGAAAACCTACACCAGTAGAGATAGGATGAAATTCGTCCGTAAGGGAAACCTACAACAGTAAAGATAGGATAGAATTCGTCCATAAGTGTAAACCTACATCAGTAAAGATAGGATGGAATTCGTCCATAAGTGTAAACCTACATCAGTAAAGATAGGATAGAATTCGTCCATAAGTGTAAACCTACATCAGTAAAGATAGGATGGAATTCGTCCGAAAGTGAAAACCTATTCGTTTAAGCTTTCTCAAGAGTTTGCACAAACAGAAATCCAATTCTTCTTTTTTTAAAACATGTCTGTTTCGACATTTATCAGCATTATCAGCAAGACGTTGATAAACATAAGAATAAAAAGGAAAGAGAAAAAGGACAAAAAGAAAACATATCTACAATATGGTCCATGATGATAGTTCGGCACGATATGAGGTAGTACATGCATTCGATTTGATTTGATTTAAATCTATCCACATCCACAACTGAGGTGATCCGGGGGTTTTGGTAGGATTTTTAATTTTCGCCCGGACTGCCCTATAAACAGCCAAGGATCTTTCCACTTGCACAGAGTGTTGTGATCTGCACACCGAATTTCCATTTTTATCGTCCGTCTCTGATGGGACAAGGTGTCGATCCCACTACTGGACCAGTGGGAGGGGGTAGATTTTGCTCGAAAAACTCAGAACATATTTTAATAGGTGGCGGGGCTCGAACCCACTACCTTTGGTCCAAAGACCAACACTTTGCCTCTGGATTATCGAGTCTTTCTCTCTCTCTCTCTCTCTCTCTCTCTCTCTCTCTCTCTCTCTCACTCTCTCTAAATATATTTGTCGATCTATTTTTCTGTCTGTATATTATATCGATCCTCAATGTATCTCCTGCCTGTGCACACTCAAAACGAGGTAAAACATGACACTCGTAGATTAAGTCCTAGTGCAGTTACATAACATTTGAAGATGAAAAACAGATTTTATAATACATGTAACAGATATACATCACGTGATAACGAGCTATTTTTTGCAGAAATGTTCAATGTATCTCCTGCTGTGCTGGAGCAAGTAACGCAGTTTCATTTGTAATATTTCTATAGTCTTCTGATTCTTCTGATTTGCATGCCTTGGACATAAGCTTCTAACGCTTGATTTGATTTGATTTGATTAGATTTGATTAGATTTGATTCGATTTGATTTGATTTGATTTGATTAACTTTGATTTGATTTGATTATATTTGATTTGATTTGATTATATTACATTTGATTTGATTTGATTTGATTTGAATATACCAATATCTACAGCTAAGATGATCTCGGGGTTTGTGGGTAGGACTTTCCGAAATGTTGCTCAGTCTGCCCTGGAAAAGGTCAGGGATATCTTTAACATGCAGAGAGTATCGTAATCTGCACACGGGACTTTCAGTTTAATCGTCTGTCTCCGATGTGACTTGGTGTGGATCCACCTACCTGGACCAGGAAGTGGGTGGTGGGTTTCATTCGAGAAAAAAACTCGAGAAATTTCTTTAACATGCCGAGCACGAACACATGATCTTTTGGTTGATGAGTCGTCCCCGTTGGTTTTTAAGGAAGAAGTGGGGATGGGGAGAGGGGGGGGGGTAAGGTTTGGGGTTGCCTTCTGAGGTCTTGTTGGTTTGTTTTTGTTTGGGGGTTTTTTGTGTGTTTTTAAATGATTTTTTTCCATCTCGGTTATATGCTAAGTGTAACTGTAAAAAATGTAGTCATCCTACTATATCCTTAGAATTTGAAGCTTTGTAGCATCCTTGGTTGCCATGCAAACGGCTGCCATCTTGGATGTTGTTTGGCCCAATCGTCAAATTCGATCTCCTCATTTTACATACGAATCAAATTACTCAAAATCAGAGCAAATCGTTTGGCTTTTTTCCCCATTTAATACCTAAAATCTGACCAGTAATAAGTGAGACATTTTAATTGGATATTGTTTTATGAATTTTATAACATAATGTATATCGTATGTATATGCAAATATGTCATTTGTATTACCCAATAATGTTTTTTGTTTGTTTAGATATGCAAGATATTATATTAAAAATCCTTGATCACGCATTTCTTTTTTGTATTGACAAGGGCATTACGTGTACCACATATGACACGACTTGGTCGGTAAATAACGGAGGAGATCGAACATTAATGTAAACAAAAACAACAATTACATTTCGAGAAAAACGCAAATAAAGAAATCAAAAGAAAAGAACGCAAAACAAAACTGATCTTCTTGAAGTAGCCCCCTTTCTCTTTCAAGAATCTCTGATATTGTTACTAATGGAAAGAGTATTGAAAAAGGATTTGAAGAAGTCATGGGGAAAGCACGGATTAGGGACAATGAATGAACACGGAGAACTTTTTGTGGACATGTATGCAATCTACAACCTTATGATAGGAGGCAGTCTTTTCAAACACAAAAGGATACACCTTGCCACTTGGATTTCACAAGATCAAAAGACACAGAAACAAATTGACCATCTGTGTATTAACAAACGATTTAGATCCTCTCTCAGCGATGTTAAAGTTTATCGAGGAGCGAATGTCAGTTCGGATCACCACCTTGTTAAGGGAAAGTAAAATTTAGATTAAAACATTACAGAGCCACACCAGCAACTACAACCAAGAGGAAATACGTAGTCAGTCTTATAAGGGAAGAAAGGGAAAAAATGAGAATTTTCCATCACAGCTTCCAATCGATTTGTGTAGAGGACAGTAATATAGAAGAACATTGGAGGTATCTGAAAGGTGTGTGACAGCAACATGGGAGAAAACGCTCGGAAAGAAACCACAACACCAGAAAGAATGAATTTCTTAAGAGACCTCCATAAAATGCTGGAAGGCAAAAATTCAGCTACACACGTCAAGAACCAGAGCAACCAAAGGCCCAATCCCAAACCTTATACACTGAGGCCAATGCTCAAGTAAAGAAAAGTGTAAGAACAGACAGGGACATTATTATGAAGAATTAGCTAAAGAGGCCAGTAAAGCGGCAGAAAAAGAGAAATATGCTGTAACTAAGAAGCTAACAGGGAAGTATATACAGGCAATGGAGTAGATTCATAAAAAACAAAAGTGTCAATCTTCTTACCACAAAAGATGAAAACATGTCTCGTTGGAAGAAGCACTTCTCAGAATTGCTCAATCGACCACCACCTGCACAACCCCCGAGCATAGAGGCGGCAATAGAAGACCTAGATATAGCTAGAGTTTCCCTAACACCAGCGGGGGATTCAACATGCAATCGAAAAGATTAAAAGTGGAAAGGCAGCAGGACCAAATGGTAAATCTGGTGAGGCACTGAAAACTAACACGGAGTGCTCCGTTACCATGTTACATAACCTTTTCACAAAGATCTTGGAAAAGGAAGAATTTTCAAATGACTGGAAAGAGGGTCAATTTGTCAAATTGCCAAAAAAAGCAGACCTCAATGAGTGCACCGACTACAGGGGAGTAATGCTACTGTCAGTTCCAGGAAAGGTTCTCAACAGGGTTATCGTTGAAAGACATAAAGGGCAATCGATGCCGAACTAGGAGATGAGTAGATTTAGACAAAATAGATCATGTATTGACCAAGTAGCCACATTGCGCATCATTGGTGAGTAATCGCTAGAGTGAAATTCACCACTATACACCAATTTCGTCGACTTTGAGAAAGCATTTGACAGCCTCCATAGGGATTCTCTTTGGAAACTCCTGCGACATTGTGGAGTACCCGTAAAACTTACAAGAATAATACAGAAATCATATGAAGATATGACTGCGAAAGTGATACATGCTGGAGAAGTCTCTGAATCTTTCAGCATCAAGACAGGAATTTGTCAAGGCTGTCTTCTTTTCCTCCTTTCTGTTTCTTTTAGCCATCGACTTCCGGATGAAAACTGCAAAAAACGGGAGTAGAAATGGCATTCAATGGACAACACAAGTTAACGACATAGACTTGGCTGATGATATCGCTTTGCTTTCACACGCGCACAAGTAAATGCAGGAGACAACGGGTGCCATTGAGGCCATAGCATCATCCGTGGGACTCAGACTCAACTGCAAGTTTTTACCAAGACTCTTCGCAAAACCTGGACAAATTTTGCTACATGAGAAGCATGATAGATGGCAAGGAGGTATGGAAGAAGATGTCAAAACCAGGATACAGAAAGCACGACAAGCATTTTAAGCCTAAACAAGGTACGGTCCAGCAAGCGTTTACCAAAAGAATCAAACTAAGCATTTTCAACTCAAATGTCAAGTCAGTGCTAACATATGGCTAAGAAACATGGAGAACCACAATAACAACCCTGCAAAAAATACAATCATTCATAAATAGATGTCTGAGAAGAATTGTCAAAATATTCTGTCCTGAAATTATCTCAAACACTAATCTATGGGAAAGAACTGGGCAAGTATCAGCTGACAATATTTAAAAGGAAAGAAATGGAAGTGGATAGAACACATGCGCAGAAAGGACCCCAACACAATAACGAAACAGAGTATAACAAAGAACCCACAGGGTAATATAAAAAAAATATATAAATATCTTGGCATTTTTTTTGACGAGAAGCTAGACTGGCAAAAACAATTATATACAATTTTAAAGAACGTGAACAAAAGAATGTATTTTATGAGGAAGCTTTATAAGTTTCAACTTCATAACACTCTAATAAGACTTTTCCATCAAGCTTGCATAAAGAGTATTATTATTTTTAGTATAACTTCATGGGCAGGAAAATATAAACTATATAGAAAAGAAGAAATTTAATAGGACACTGAAACACATAGGGAAACTCATAATTGATGTAGAGCCGGAGAACTTTGAAGATCTGTATGAGATTCAGTACAAGATCAAACTCAGGAGTATACTTAAAGACAACACCCACCCTCTTTTCTCCATACCCAAAACAAATAGTAGAAGCGATCGACTTATACACTTAAAATCCCGCACTGAGAGATAGTTTAGATCTTTTCTATCAAGCGCCATACAAAAGTTTGACCATACCTTACTTTTAAATCACAATGTTTAAGAAATGTAAATTGATGGATGGTGAATGAATAATTTATGATAAGTTAATGAATGTGTATGAAGCTAAAACTAATTTGTGTATAATCATTCTTAATTCTTAATTATTATTTTTATGTATATTGTTTCACCGCACTATTTATTTACCCATCTTTGAATTTTTGTATACTTCTCCTAAAATATTAATGTTTAATGATTAACTAAGTTAAATTTGTTTTTAATTTGAATGCATTGATGTATTCTTTTATTTTTCAAACGGAAATTGTGATAACACAAGTATAATTTCCTTTTTAAAGGATAAATAAAGATGATTGAAATTGAAATTGAAGTTGAAATTGAAAAGATTGAGGGGTCGGCCAAGGGCTACATGGAGAAGAGAACTGGAGGGAGAGGTGAAGAAGACAGGGCAGATGGGGAAATCTATGGAGAGGCTGGCACAAGAGAGAAGCAATTGGAGGTTGTTTGTTGATGGTCTATGCTTCCCAGTGATCTCAAAAGACAGAAGAAGAAGAAGAAAAGTACTATCTTCCAATAAGCATCTAAAGCAAGGGTTCACAATTCGTTGGTACTTGCATTGCTTTCTGTCACATCGACAATTTGGCACTGGTTCGTGAAAACAAATGCATATTATCACAAATTATATTATTTGACTTGCTCATCTTTTATTATATTATAGTGCTCAGTACGGAAACAAACGTAATCATTAACACTAAAAAAGGAGACAGAACGACATTGCGAATAAACACCTGCACATATCTCATCTGCCCTTTCCTCCTCTACACCTCAAAAAAAAAGAAAGAAAGAAGATCGATTTTCTCCTAATAGCAACATTTTCAGGGCCAACAAACAATTTCTAGTATCAGGGGAAAGTTTCTTAAGGGGAACAGTGACATTTGCAAAGATGGCATTGCAAGAAACGAGTCCGTTCAATAGATATGGAAGTTACGTGAAATGTCACACCCTTGGCTAGAGGTGGCAAACACGATATCATTGACCAGCAGGAAGCATCAATACGCTTTCCACTCTGATATCCCCAATCCCATCTCGCATCAGCCGTTTTAAATACATCATTGTTATGAGTCACCACACACACACACACACACCACCACACACACCACACACACACACACACCACACACACCACACACACACACCACACACACACACCACACACACACACACACACCACACACACACCACACACACACACACCACACACACACACACACACCACACACACACCCCACACACACACACACACACACACCACACACACACACACACACACACCACACACACACACCACACACACACACACACACACCACACACACACACACACACACACACACACACACACACACACACACCACACACACACACACACACACCACACACACACACACACACACACACACACACCACACACACACCACCACACACACCACCACACACACCACCACACACACAATCGAACTCATACAAACACAGTTTCTTTTACCACAGACACAATCGAACTCATACACAAACACAGTTTCTTTTTACCACAGACACAATCGAACTCATACATACACAGTTTCTTTTTACCACAGACACAATCGAACTCATACATACACAGGTTTTCTCCAAAACCATCACTGGAGTGGAGACATCTTCCAAACACAATACTCCATAGATTTTCACTAAAGTTTTCTGTTCTACGGATGTATTCGAAAATGTGCAGAGATGGGCAAATTTTGCCTCTTGCAACTTAATAATCCAGATCAAAAACAAAATTGACAAAACAAAAGCCACACACACACATACACACAAAAAATCCAACAAGACAACCCAACTCCCTCCGCTCCCTGGTAACGTAGGTTTATAAAAACAGCCACGAGGAATTCTATCAGAAACGAAATATTCCCTATTGGCTTAGCCTACGAGGTATTTATTTCCCTCAACCAATCATTGGAGGCGTCCCTGTGTTACTTGATGTTACTCTTTTCAGTTCAATCGTTGGGATTTGTGTAGTTTTCTCCTCACATCGAGCTGTATACAAGCTGGTCTTTTAACGCTTAGGTGAATGTTTGTAGAACAGAACGTATTTCATGTATCAAGTACCTGGCATCTTTTCGTATGCTGATTAGGGTACTTCTACAGTGTGTTCAACGTGAACGTAATCGATTTTGCTTTCTCGAGCACTAATACTTCTTCATGATATTCAAGGTAAACGCAACCGATTTCGTTTGTCACGTACTGATACTTCAACACTATGGTCAATCTTAACAGAGCCTATTTTGTTTGGCAAGTACCGGTAAAAAAAAAAGAAGAAGATTGAGATGAATTTATAGTCCATTTCCCACCCAAGAAAAGGCTTACCGACTGTACATCATTTATGGAACGTCACTTGATGAAACGAAATACAAAATATTAAAAACAGGAAAGAAAGAACGATTTGTACGGATTCTCTGAGAACGATGCCATTTTGACACGAATATTAGACAAATTAGTAGACTTTCGTGAGATGAAAGGATTGTTACTGAACGTGACAAAGACAGAATGGACGGTAGCTTGTAAACAAGACGACAATATGTCCTTCATTTTAACAAATAGAGGAGAAGCTTTTAAAACAGGTAACAAAGTTCAAATATCTCGGCGCATCATAGCAAACAACTGCAAAGACACCACCGATATAAGGCAAAGGAGAACAATAGCAAAACAGACATTCCACAATATTAGAGCTGTTGTCTCCAAATCAAAACTGAAAATAGACACGAAATACAGACAGCGCAGACATATGTCTTTTCCACACTATTATATGCATGCGACACGTGGACTTAAGATGCACAATATCGCAGACGTTTAGAAGTATTTGAAATGTGGGTATATAAAACGATATTGAAAATCTCCCGGACAGCAAAAATAACAAACATTGAAGTTTTGGTGAAAACTGGAAAAAGAAACAGAACTTATAGAGAACATCAAGAAAAGGCAAGTGAGATTTGTTGACCATGTGTGAAGACAAAATGGAATAGAAAAACTAGCTATATCAGGATATTATCACGATTCCTTGACCTGAAAGCATTTTTTCACACATGAAAGGGCCAAACTGATTTTATAGTTGTTAATATTTTTCTTTACTATTTACAATGTTGACATTTTATAGTCAACAGCAAATAATACCTCTGGTACTTAATAAATTACTGGTACTACACCATGTTCAATTTAAAGGAAATCCAATTCGTTTCTAAAGTTCTGGCACCAGAGGACCGCTGAAACATTGAACTCTTTTGGAATGCACCGATCTGCATCGAATTTGAACACAATCAAGCTTATGAGCTGAAGCATTGAACTCTTTTAGAATGCACCAATCTGCATCGAATTTGAACGCAATCAAGCTTATCAGCTGAAACATTGAAGTCTTTTTGGACCGCACTAATCTGTATCGAATTTGAACGCAATCAAGCTTATCAATTCGGATTGGTTTCAATCTCGACAAAAATAACATTCACTAACCGTAAGCAAGGCTACAATGAAACAACATGACTTTGTTTAGCAACGACTATTTGCTACAATGACCTATCTCGACACAAAAACGTTTAAACAAACTAAGACTTTGTTTTCAGAGAGGTTTGGAATTGTCTCAGCAGAAAAAAAAATCAGATCAATTAAGAGTATTATATTGAAATGGTTTAATCCTTTCAAACGCTTTGGAGTCCGTACAAAACAAGATTAATGGTACAAGAAAAGCACATGACTTGAAATTGCGGACTGTCGAGAATGTCGTAGCGGTTGAAAAGTCAGTGCATAATGACCTCAAGAAATCGATCCGTTGTCGTAGCAGTGAATTTAATATTGCAAGAGAATCTTTGAGAAACATCTTGAAAGTTGACTTAAAGCTTAACGTGTTACAGAATTCATATCCAACAAAGACTGAGTGATACTATGAGTCGCTGGTTTCTTGCACAGATCCAGGTAATATGTCGTTTAATGATGAAGCGCATGTTTACATGAATGGGTATATAAACACCAAGAACTACATTTTCTGGGGCTCAACTTAACCAGGGGATGTTTACCAAGAGAATCTCCATGGCCTGAAAGTCACCGCTTGGGTTGCCCTGAGCTGCCAGCGCATTATGGGCCCTTAATTCTTCTTGGACGAAGATAAAACAACAGTGACATTGACCTCTTTTTGCTACATTGGCATCTAGCTTGAATTCATTATAGAGGGCCACTGGAAGGCTTTGAGGAACCAGACAGAGAGGAAATCAGTGATTGATTCCAGCAAGATGGGACCATGCCCCACACCGCAAACGCTGTCATAAAATCAGTTCGGAAGCAGAATCATCAGCCGCTGAAGCATTCACCGATGGCCTCCCCACAGTCCGAACCTCAACCCTTTAGACTATCGCCTGTGGAACTTCCTCAAGGATAAGTTGTGTGGGAAAAATTTTGAATCATTTCATGATTTATATATTACAGGAAGTTCTACTTCTGTGAGATATCATTTTTTCATCATATGAACAGTCAAATTATGGAATAATTTGCTGTTCAAAACAAAACAAAATGCAAACAGTATTAATTCTTTTAAAAATGCCATTGATATGGAGCTCTATACTTTAAAATATTTGTATGATGAATGAATGTGAATTGTTCTTATTGATTACTATATGTTCAATCATTTTTAAAACATTATGATTTTGTTTTAGCTGTATCGTGCATTTAAAGGTCAAATGACCTCTGAAAGGATATGATAAACACAATTACAAGACATGTGAGAACCATCGCAAAAAGAGCATTGCAAGAACGTGGTCGACAATTTCATTCTACGTCTCAGAGATTGCATTAGCCGGAATGGGACACATACTACGGAACAAGCGTTGTAGTTTCAAGGTGTAATGATATCCTAATAAAAAAATGTATACCATCAATCCGGATGATTCGCCTCTTGCTGTAAAATTACTAATTTATGCATGCATTTTTAATGCTTTTATCGATATTTATTTGGGTTCAATATTTCAGTGGTCACCTAGTACTTCTACACAGTTCAATGTAAATAGAAACCATTTTGGTTGTCGTGTACTGCTACTTATCCATTGGTTTCAATGTAAATGGAATCCATTTCCTTTGTCAACTATTGGTGTTTCTACACTATGTTCAAAGTAAACGAAATTTGCTTCATTTATCAAGTGCAAATTTTGTAATATCCTGGGTAATATCAGTACGATTATCAGGTTGAGAGACAGTAGTCGATTTAGAGTTAAGTAGCTGGGCGTGAACACAACTATTCCAAATTTCTAATTATAAAACATATTCAAAATGACGGCTTACGTGAAAGAAAAAAGCTACCCAAAGACAGGAAAATAGTGTAATTTTCTTTAACTAAACGTCACTTCTGGCAAAACAAAATCCTCAAATGTAAACGATCTTGGATGAAACCTTCCAATGTGGGTGTGCCCGCGCACGCAAGGACGATTTTGGCGTGCACAGTTAAGAAATTTTGGGCAGTGGAGAGGTAAGCACATGTACGGGGAGTAGATGATCCTGCCGTCCACGAGTCTCCTGCTGCCTTGCAGGCAGGTCTTGGCCGACCAATGGCTCAGGGTGTGAACCCTGACAGAAAACAAATTGCTGCTTTTCAGGCCGGTCTTGGTTTACCAAAAGCTAGGGGAGTTAACCTGACAGAAAATAACAACCTGCTGCCTTGCAGGCTGGTCTTGAATTACTAAAGGCTAAAGGAGTTAACCCTGACAGAAAATAACAAGGGCCTGGTAGAGGCCTCAAGGTGGCAGCCGCACCATCTACCTAGAGTACAGTGGGTAATCCCCTGCTTATCCAAAAACAAACAGATTCAGAGAAATAAATATAACACAACTGGCTTGATCTTTGGAAGACGAACTGGGAAACGAATACGGACTGTGATTTTTCGACCATGGAACGTTAGGGCAATAAATGAAAAGAGTTAGAATTAGTTGAAGAAATGGAAAAATTCAAAGAAGATATTTTAGCCCTTACAGAAACAAAGAAAAAAGGACAGGAATAGAAAATATAGGACCGAATCATATTTTAATCTTCTCAGGAGTAGATGTCAAAGATAGAGCTAGAGCAGGAGTAGGCCTCCTAGTGCATAAAAGGCATGAAAAGCTACTAGTTACATGGCTATTAGAGGTAAATATTCAACCAAAAGGATGAGAAATTAAATCATTAATAGCTTATGGACCAAACGAAGACGCAACTAAAGAAGAAAAAGATATCTTCGAAAACGGTTTACAAATAACTGCAGAGAATCTTAAACCCAAACAGGAACTAATGCTTTTAGAAGATTTAAACGCTAGAGTAGGCAACAATGCAGAAACGCCGGGAGGAGTAATAAGTAAAGAAGGAGAGACAACAACTTCTCCAAATGGAGAGAGACTAATATATTTTTGCCTAAAGAATAACATGAAAATAGCCAACACTTTTTTTCCTCATAAAGATATCAACAAATATACAAGAGTAAATGAAGACAGGTGTAAAAAATCAATGATAGACTACATAATAGTTAGCAGCTCCTTTTTTTTATAGTACATTGGATGCAAGAGTAAACAGAGGAGCAGAAATATTTAGTGGTCATCACTTAGTGATTGCCAAAATGAGATTACTGACAGGAAAACAAACAGAAAAGGAAAAAGAGAAGAAAGCTACTAAACTCAAAATAGAGGAACTAAATAAACCAGTAGTAAAACAGGTATACCAATCCAGCATAAAAAGATTTATCTGTGAAAGACAAATGGATCTGATTGATAGCACAATAGAGGAAAAGTGGCCGATGTAGTAAAGCAACACTCCTCAGTTGTACTGAAGAGCTCTGTGGTAGGAAACAAATTAAAGGAGATAGGAAAAGAACATCATGATGGAATGAGAATGTCAAGACTAAGATGAAAGAAAAGAAGCATGCTTGGAAGAAATACTTGCAAACAAAGAGATCAGAGGATAGGATATATCCTACGTGAATAAAAGAACTATCGCCAAAGAGGAAGTTAGGAAAGCAAAAAAGGAACAATGGGAAGAGGTTGGACAGACTTCAAGAAAGCTATCAAGGAAATTGAAACTTGTTCTGGTGAGGCAATGAAGAAAAGCATGAGAAAGACCAAAGCATGCCCCATACGACAAATTAAGAATGCCAAAGGAGAAATAATGAAAGAAGACAGCGAAATCATGGAAACATGGAGCAAGCATTTTCACCAATTACATAATCCCTCCAGAACGTATGAAACAAGGATTAAAGATCAATTAGTAAGAGTAACAAGTAATCCAGAGGAAACAGCTGAAGATGTAGATATATCAATGGAAGAAATCCAAACAGCTATAAGAAAAGTGAAATTAGGAAAAACCCCAGGAGCAGATCAAGTTTATCCAGAAATGATTAAAAACCAAGGGAGAGAGGCAGACAAACTATTACATGCAATATGCCAAGAAGCATGGAAGTCCAAACAGGTGCCAGACGACTGGAAAAACGGAACGGTAGTACCAATACATAGAAAAGTATCAACTATGGAATGCTCAAACTATAAAGGGATATCACTACTTAGCGTTCCACGAAAAGTATATGCCAGGATACTGGAAATGAGACTAAGGAAAGGAGTAGAGGATCAGATTGAAGAGCATCAGCATGGATTTAGACCAGGAAAAGTGTACAAGACCACATATTTATAATTAGACAAATAATAGAAAAATTCCTTGAGAGAAACATTGACTTGCACCTGTGTTTTATTGACTTAGAAAAGGCATTTGAAACTGTGAGGAGGGACGAACTATGACATTCCTTAAAAGAACTCAATGTAGAGCAAAATTTAATAGAAGCCATTAAAGGTTTTTACAATAAACCAACATGTGCAGTGAGAGTAGCTGGAAACATATCTGCAGAATTTGATGTAGACATAGGAGTAAGACAGGGTTGTATCCTAAGTCCTTTTTTGTTTATCACATTTATGAATTCAGTCGCAAAGGCATCCTCAAAATGATGAAGATGAATGTAGGTATGTGGAAGCTCAAACAGTAAATGTATCAATGCTTTCATTTGCCGATGATTTAGTTCTGTTTGGAAAATCATAAAGTGACCTTCAGTCAAATATCAACACTATGAACAATGAACTAAATAAAAGAGGAATGAGAGTAAATGCAAAGAAAACCAAAAGAATGCTGGTAACTAGAAGCTAAAACACAAAATCTTAAATTGGGCAGGGAGAATTTAGAATAAGTTCAAAGCTACAATTACCTAGGAGTAATGATTAAGTCAGAGGGAAAACTAAGAGAAGAAATCAGCCAGAGAATCAAAAAGGCAAGTGCAATATATAACCATCTAGGAAAGGCATTTGTAGGTAAGCAAGAATTGTTAACGAAAACCAAAATGGTAGTATACAATACAGTTTATTGTCCTACTCTCCTCTATGGCAGCGAAACCTGGATCTTAGACAGTAGAGAATACAGTAGAGTACAGACAGCTGAAATGAAATATCTAAGAAGAGTAGTAGGGAAAACTAAAAGAGACAAAATCAGAAACACAACAACAAGAGATCAAACCAAAGCAGATGGCATAAAAACTAAGATAAAAACAAATCAATTGAGATGGTTTGGGCTTGTAAACAGAATGAATGACAATAAAATAGCTAAATCAGTATACAGTGCAAAAGCCCAAGGTAAAAGACCAAAGACAGACCTCGGAGAAAGTGTGAAGAAGGTATAAAGAGGCATTGAAGCATAGAAATTTAAATTTTTTGGAAGGAAACAGAAAATGTCAGAGAGAGGGCATCCTGAACCCATACGCCGAAAGGTAGAATGGGAACTGATAAAGAAAGAAAGAAAGAAAGATAAGAAATGTATGCGCACGCAATGAAAATCATTTAAGCACAATTGGGATTTGTAGTCAAACTTTGCGCAACACCCAACATTTACGCACACAGACTATGAAAAGTTAGACGGACCATTGGAACCTACATGCAAAATATGATTACTGTTAGTAGCCTGATATCACAGCCTTTAATTTGATCCACAAAGAACATCCAACTCAGAACGTTATAATATAGATGTTCGTGATGGTGCTAATACCCATTTACACTAGTCTGTATCAGGTTTTTACTCCCAAGCGCTGTTGCTAGTATCCATTTACACTAGTCAGTTACAGGTTTTTACTCCCAAGCGCTGTTGCTACTACCCATTTACACTAGTCTGTATCAGGTTTTTACTCCCAAGCGCTGTTGCTAGTACCCATTTATACTAGTCTGTCTCAGGTTTTTACTCCCAAGAGCTGTTGCTACTACCCATTTACACTAGCCAGTTACAGGTTTTTACTCAAGAGCTGTTGCTACTGCCCATTTTACACTAGTCAGTTACAGGTTTTTACTCCCAAGAACCGTTGTTACTACCCATTTACACTAGTCAGTTACAGGTTTTTACTCCCAAGCGCTGTTGCTAATACTAATACCCCTTTAGACTAGTCTGTTTCAGATTTTTACTCCCAAGCGCTGTTACTAGTACCCATTTACACTAGTCTGTCACAGGTTTTTACTCCCAAGCGCTGTTGCTAATACTAATACCCCTTTAGACTAGTCTGTTTCAGATTTTTGCTCCCAAGCGCTGTTGCTAGTATCCATCCATACTAGTCTGTCACAGGTTTTTACTCCCAAGCGCTGTTGCTAATACTGATTTACACTAGTCTGTCACAGGTTTTTACTCCCCAAGCGCTGTTGCTAATACTGATTTACACTAGTCTGTCACAGGTTTTTACTCCCAAGCGCTGTTGCTAATACCCATTTTTGCACTAGTCAGTCGCAGGTTTTTACCCCCAAGCGCTGTTGCTAGTACCCATTTGCACCTGGGACAAGTGGGCAATATGCGTGTTAAATGTGTGTGGGGGTTTTCTCCAATAAACACAACGTCGGACCTAGCGATATAATTTCCATGACATACTGTCATAACCAACGGCATGTCGTCAGCTCTCTTTCACTAGCCAGAGAGCTATAAATTTGAGTGTCAACCCTGTCCTTCGTAGTTAGAACACAACAAAGCTTGAAAGCTGGCATATAATGAAGCGAATGTCTCTCTTACCTGCGGATACAGGGGGGAGCAGAAGAGGGCAGACGGGTGTGAGAGTGGAGGACAGAGAGATAAGGACTTGAAAGGTGAAAGGAGAGAGAGAGAGAGAGAGAGAGAGAGAGAGAGAGAGAGAGAGAAAGAGAGAGAGAGAGAGAGAGAGAGAGAGAGAGAGAGAGAGAGAGAGAGAGAGAGAGAGAGAGAGAGAGAGAGAGAGAGAGAGAGAGAGAGAGAGAGAGAGAGACAGAGAGAGAGAGAGAGAGAGACAGAGACAGAGACAGAGAGAGAGAGAGAGGGGGGGTGAGAGAGAGGGAGAGAGAGAGAGAGAGAGAGAGAGAGAGAGAGAGAGGAGAGAGAGAGAGAGAGAGAGAGAGAGAGAGAGAGAGAGAGAGAGAGAGAGAGAGAGAGAGAGAGAGAGAGAGAGAGTGAGACAGACAGATAGAGAGAGACAGACAGAGATAAACAGAGACAAAGAGAGATAGTACTCACTTTCACGTCATAAAGCAGTTTTTAGTGTTGTAAAAAGTCGACGCCCCTCATGTCAGTAAGTGCAATGTTTGGTACACAGATCTACTACATGTACCAATCAATTAAAGCAAAATCACGAAAAACATCATACGTTGCACAACATAAAGACACATAAGTCCCCATTCGCCTCCCCAAAACAAAGCAACAGCAAAGTTTTAAAACAAAACAAAAACAAAAAACTACCAACACTAACAACTTGATAACGACAACAATCTATCAGAATATATAAGAAAACAAAGCATTCCAAAAACAAACAAAAATACAAACCTATGCAAAACGAAAGGAAAATCCAATGAAAAAAAGAAGAAAACACCACCACAAATGTGTAAGGTTTCAGACTAATACGTAATCCTATTCCGACATATCCTTCTATCGTCAATAATTTCAGAGAGCAGAAATGTCAAGCAATGGTGACCTACAATCCACCACACACACCCCACCCCCCCAAATAAAGCACCCAATACCCGGCGTATGAACGGTGGAAATGTTTATATTGTTTCTTGTTTCTCCGTAGATGAAATCTCGTGACATTTTCCCATTACAGCACCCGCGACCATAGACTAAACAAATGCAAACAATTCGACAAACAAACATGAATACTTACGACAGACTCGATAGTCCCCATGATTGTAGAGCAGAAGAGCAGTGCATTGCGGAACACTGAGCGCCTACACATGCACACATACAAACGCACACGATACAATCACCATTCGTCGTTCCGCAAAAGTGTGGATGTGTGCACAGGGCACAATGTTGATATATTATACACAGTCTTGACTCTTTCTAAAATAGTATACACAGTCATAACTCTTTCTAAAATAGTATACACCGTCATAACTCTTTCTAAAATATTATAGACAGTCATGACTCTTTCTAAATTATTATACACAGTCATGACTCTTCTTAAAATATTATAGACAGTCATGACTCTTCCTAAAATATTATACACAGTCATGACTCTTTCTAAAATATTATAGACAGTCATGACTCTTTCTAAATTATTATACACAGTCATGACTCTTCTTAAAAATATTATAGACAGTCATGACTCTTCCTAAAATATTATAGACAGTCATGACTCTTCTTAAAATATTATAGACAGTCATGACTCTTTCAAAATATTATAGACAGTCACAACTCTTCCTAACATATTATAGACAGTCATGACTCTTCCTAAAATATTATAGACAGTCATAACTATTTCTAAAATATTATAGACAGTCTTAACTATTTCCTAAAAATATTATAGACTGTCATGACTCTTTCTAAAATATTATAGACAGTCATAACTCTTTCTAAAATATTATAGACAGTCATGACTCTTCCTAAAATATTATACAGTCATGACTCTTTATATTGTAGACAGTCTTAATTCTTTCTAAAATATTATAGACAGTCATGACTCTTTCTAAAATATTATACACAGTCTTAACTATTTCAAAATATTATAGACAGTCTTGACTCTTTCTTAAATATTATACAGTCTTGACTCTTTCGTAAGATATTGTACAGTCTTGACTCTTCCTAAAATAGTATAGACAGTCATGACTCTTTCTAAAATATTATACAGTTTTACTGTTTCTAAAATATTATACAGTCTTGACTTTTTCTTAAATATTACACTTCCTTGAAAGTTTCTAAAATATTATACATCTATGACTCTTTCTAAAATAGTATACAGTCTTGACTCAAAATATTATGGAGTTTTGACTGTTTTTAAAATATTATACAGTGGAACTTGAAAATATTTCGTTGAAAATATTACACCATGAAAGTTACCAATAAGGACATAAATCAGACGTTTTTTACAAAAAACCCACAGGAGCAAAAACGAGTCAAAATACAATGGACCAAAGAGAGAAAAAAACACTGCTTATGGACATCCGACAGAACTGGACTGGAGACCTTTGCGTTGAAAAGAGACACGAATTAGGCATGGAAGCTACGAACAAGGACATAAATTAGACATGGAAGTTACGAATAAGTACACGAATTAGACATGGAAGTTACGAATAAGTACACGAATTAGGCATGGAAGTTACGAATAAGGACATGGATTAGACATGGAATTACGAATAAGGACACGAATTAAACATGGAAGTTCCGAATAAGGACATGAACTAGACATGGAAGTTACGAATAAGTACATGAATTAGACATGGAAGTTACGAATAAGTACATGAATTAGACATGGAAGTTACGAATATGTACATGACATAGACATGAAAGTTACTAATGCGTACATGAATTAGGCATGGAAGTTCGAATAAGGACATGAACTAGACATGGAAGTTACGAATAAGTACACGAATTAGACATGGAAGTTACGAATAAGTACATGAAATAGACATGGAAGTTACGAATAAGTACACGAATTAGACATTGAAGTTACTAATACGTACATGAATTAGACATTGAAGTTACCAACACGTACATGAATTAGACATTGAAGTTACTAATACGTACATGAATTAGACATTGAAGTTACTAATACGTACATGAATTCGACATGGAAATTACTAATGCGTACATGAATTAGGCATGGAAGTTACGAATAAGTACATGAAATATACATGGCAAGTTACAAATGATTACATGAAATAGACATGGAAGTTACTAATACGTACATGAATTAGACATGGAAGTTACTAATACGTAC
The DNA here is from genome assembly GCA_037039925.1 of Doris montereyensis. Classification (NCBI taxonomy): domain Eukaryota; kingdom Metazoa; phylum Mollusca; class Gastropoda; order Nudibranchia; family Dorididae; genus Doris; species Doris montereyensis. Next base: position 494,008 of record JAXRKP010000079.1, on the reverse strand, counting down.
ATGAATTAGACATGGAAGTTACTAATGCGTACATGAATTAGGCATGGAAGTTACGAATAAGTACATGAAATATACATGGAAGTTACGAATAAGTACATGAATTAGACATGGAAGTTACGAATATGTACATGAAATAGGCATGGAACTTACGAATAAGTACATGAAATAAACATGGAAGTTACGAATAAGTACATGAATTAGACATGGAAGTTACGAATAAGTACATGAATTAGACATGGAATTACAAATAAGGACATGCATTTGACGCTAGAACCCCACAGTGCCAAAAAGATGAGAGAAGTTATATAAAGGAACAAAAGGAGAGAGAAAAAACCCCATCACGGGCATCAGATAGAACTGAACCAGAAACCCTTTGCATCGGTACCCATCGCCTCGCCATGACAAAAGAGTGCACTGTGAGCATTGTGACTACCTTTCATTGCTCAAAAGCCAATTTATTAGCTTTTCTTGCTAGTCCATTCATGCCTAGCAATTTTATCTCCGAATAGTTTATGCCGCTGGATGTAACAAACACACCACATGTTTCATGTCAATTTACACGGCCCACCATTTGCGGTGATATCCGCGTGAATTAAGAGGAAACAGCAAGATAAAAGTTTGCTTGATATTGTTTGTTTGGAATCTCCCCCCCCTCCCATCCACTATAATCCAATGATCTTAGCGTTGAGGAAACAGTGCTTTCAAATACAAGAAAATACAATATAGTGAAAGACGAAATATGACACTCTCTCTCTCTCTCTCTCTCTCTCTCTCTCTCTCCTTTCTCTCTCCTCTCTTACCTTTTATTAGTTACTTATTTTCATATTTTTATTTCATTCTAAATCACAACCTTCCATTCTTGCTCATCCTTCACATCCCCCTCTATATTTTTCTTATCATCACTGTCTTTTTCTTTCTTTCTCCTTATGTGTTTCTTCTGACATCACATTGTGTGATGCCTGAGGTAAGTACTTAGATCTAGATTCTTGATATTTCTCGTTTGTTGTCTGACGAAGGGTTATACCCGAAACGTCACGTGTTTGTTCTGTCTTTATTAGTGGAGTTGTCACTTATTGTCATATTCGCCTTTGACTTCACTTCAACATATATATATATATATATATATATATATATATATATATATATATATATAGAGAGAGAGAGAGAGAGAGAGAGAGAGAGAGAGAGAGAGAGAGAGAGAGAGAGAGAGAGAGAGAGAGAGAGAGAGAGAGAGAGAGAGAGAGACAAATGTGTGTCACACACCCACACACACACAAAAAGCCAGGAACAGGAGAATGGCGAGAAGGAAAAATAAAGAATGCAGAAATACGAAAGAGAAATGCGCTGCCTGTACGATGTAGTATAAATACTAAAGAAAAGGTTTCAGTAGAGAAGAGAGAGAGAAAAAAAAAAAAAGGGAGAGAGAGAGACAAACCCAGTTTAGAGAGAGACTTGATGTATGTGGAGTATATAGAGAGAGATTATCATTGCAGAACAAACACGATTATTATTAGAGAGAGAGAGAGAGAGAGAGAGCTTAAGTAGTCAGATAAGAGAGAGAGAGAGAGAGAGAGAGATCTCCTCCTAGATTAACTCGAGAGAGAGAGCCATTCTTCCTCGAGAATGAGTGTTTCTATTTAGACTTCCTTTTATTAGTGAGAGAGAGTTACACAATCAGTCGTTCTGGAGAGAGAGAGAGAGAGAGAGGAGAGAGACTCCAGAGACGGCAAGAGCTATCCTTCCATCCCTCTCTCAGCCACACGTACACGAGTGTGTAAATATTCCGGTTGTAGACATCATTTTCCAGAGAGAGAGAGAGAGAGAGTGTTTTCCAGAGCGACACTCACACACACACACACAGAGGGAGATATATATATATATATATATATATATATATATATATATATATATATATATATATATATATATATTTATATAGAGAGAGAGAGAGATAGAGAGAGAGAGATTAGATCCACAAAGAGAGAGTTCTTTCTCATCTGAGACCCAAGGGGGCATTGAGAGATCATTAAAACTAAACCAACCTAAGCACTTTGGATTTTACATTTTCATGCCTTTCTTCTTGATAGAAATAAAGTTGCTCTTACGACTATATTATTGTAGATGTTCAATTCTAACGAGAGTTTCGTTAGAGAGATATATAGAGAGAGAGAGAGAGACAGATACAGACAGACAGACAGACAGAGAGAGAGATAGAGAGAGAGAGAGAGAGAGAGAGAGAGAGAGAGATAGAGAGAGAGATATATATATAGAGAGACGGAGGGAGGGAGGGGAATCTCAAGAGAGAGAGAAAGGAGAGAAACCAGTAATACGGTTAAAACATTCACTCCACGAGACGGGAGGAAGAAGGCTGATGGATGATGAGCTTTGGAGAAGCAAAGAGAAAGAGAGACAGACAGACAGACAGGAGACAGACAGAGGCAGAGAATGCACGTTAGACATGAAATCCCTTGGCTGTTTTACCGAGCAGTCAGGGCAAAATTCATATAATTGTGAGCTTAAAATGAAGGGAAGCAAAAGAACACCAATGATGCCAAGTACTTCATGTGTACAATGTATGACATTAACATTTCACTGTGAGTGAGTCTGATTGAGTCTAAAGTGAAATTAAGTAGTACATGTGTATTGCAATAGCAAAATACCAATCAGACGCAGCAATGCTATGAAATTTAATAAGATAAAAGAATGGTGATGCATGGTTTGGATAACTTGCTTTCAGCGCTCCTAATACGTATATTCTTACAAAATGGGTGACGTGGATCGCATAGAAATTAAACAAAGGCTGTATGGCGTCGGTGGCCGAGTGGTTGGGATGCCGGACTTAGGGTCATGAGGTCTCGAAGCTCGAATCAATCTTAGCAAAGCTAGTTCCGACGTTGTGTTCCATGGGGAAAACATTCAAAACCCCTTTTCCCCACTCGACCCAAGTGCAAATGGGTACACACAATAGCTTTGGGAGTAACAACTTGCGTCAAACTAGCGTTCTGTCCAAAAGGGGGTCATAATAACCTGTTGCGATTCACGCTACAGAAACCGGGATATGTTCCGGCTCTATGGGCCGGAAGGGCATTGAAGATACTTTACTTCTTCATGCAAAGAACACCAAAACTCCTTACAGAAAAATATTATTGTACGTAAAGAATGCCTTGGCTAGCTCTTCCTAGAGAATGTGACTACGCAAAGAACGCCTTGGCTAGCTCTTCCTAGAGAATGTGACTACGCAAAGAACGCCTTGGCTAGCTCTTCCTAGTATCCTAGAGAATGTGACTACGCAAAGAACGCCTTGGCTAGCTCTTCCTAGTATCCTAGAGAATGTGACTACGCAAAGAACGCCTTGGTTAGCTCTTCCTAGTATCCTAGAGAATGTGACTACGCAAAGAACGCCTTGGTTAGCTCTTCCTAGTATCTAGAGAATGTGACTACGCAAAGAACGCCTTGGATAGCTCTTCCTAGTATCCTAGAGAATGTGACTACGCAAAGAACGCCTTGGCTAGCTCTTCCTAGTATCCTAGAGAATGTGACTACGCAAAGAACGTCTTAGCTAGCTCTTCCTAGAGAATACGACTATACAAAGAACACCTTAACTAGCTCTTCCTAGAGAATACGACTATACAAAGAAGACCTTAACTAGCTCTTCCTAGAAAATATGACTATGCAAAGAACGCCTTAGCTAGCTCTTCCTAGAGATTGTGACTATACAAAGAACGCCTTAGCTAGCTTTTCCTAGAGATTGTGACTATACAAAGAACGCCTTAGCTAGCTCTTCCTAGAGAATATAACTATACAAGAATGTGACTTTACAAAGAACGCCTTAGCTAGCTCTTCCTAGAGAATATAACTATACAAAGAACGCATAAAAGCTCTTCACGGAAAAATACAATTGTATGCAAATAACTCCAGAATTCTTACAGGAAAATATGACTGTGCGCAAAGAACACCTGTCTATGAAAATATGACTGTATGCAGAGAACACCAGAGCTCTTCCCATGAAAATGTGTCTGTATGCAAAGAACACCAGAGCTCTGTCCATGAAAATATGACTGTACACAAAGAACACCAGAGCTCTTTCCATGAAAATATGACTGTATGCAAAGAACACCAGAGCTCTTTCCATGAAAATATGTCTGTATGCAAAGAACACCAGAGCTCTTCCCATGAAAACATGACAGAAATGAGATTATAAAGTGTGTATTACATACAATGAACGCCAAAGCTTTCTACGGTTACGTCATGCCTCCAAAGGGCGACCAAGATGCTGTCTTTCTGCCGGTTTTTAATTTTTTGTATTTGATTTGACCCGTATCTACATAATATATTATGTGATCTCGTGGGTCTTGGAATATCCTTTTCATTTCGCCAGGTCTGCCCTATAAACGGTGAGGGAGTGTCGTGATCCCCACACAGGACTTCCTTTGTGTCGTTTTTCTCCGATGGGACTAGGACTTGATCCATCTGTCTAGACCAGTAAGGGTACGGGGTAGGAGGGTGGGGATAAGTGGGTTTTACTCAAAACAATTCTGCAATCTGTCGGGCCACGAACCCACGATCTTTTGGTTGAGAGTCCAACACCTTGCCTCTGTACCACAGAGCCCCCTTTCAGTCGGGTACTCGTTTAATTACAACTGAATGAGGAAAACCATATAGTGGAAATGACACCTACACGAGTGTATACAACAAGCATGCCTATAGACAATGATGATTATGAGTACTTTTAAACCACATTCTTTTTTTCAACGATGAAGTACACAATAGATTGCCAGGTGCAGGGTGATATCAAGTATTCGATACTTAGATTAGGCGAGTTTTTCATTGCATAGCTAGTGACCAGAAATAAAGCAATGGGTGACGATAAGAATAAAAAAGTTTCGTGGATCGCAGCCAAAGCAATGTTTTTCTAATCACTTAAAGTACTGATTTGACCCAAGAATTTATTCGCTAAGAACCTAAAGCAGTTTATTTGAAATCCACATGTGAAATATGGCGGTTATGAGTGCAGTGGTTCCTGAGATTATTAGAACGGTCAAAGTGAGATGTACAGTTTTTTATCAAGCATGCCCGTAAACAATGATAATTATGAGTACTTTTTACCCCATTCTTTTTTTTTAACGATAAACTACGCAATAGGTCACCGGGTGCAGGGTGATGATATCAAGTACCGATACAATATTCGATACACTTAGGTTAGGCGGGCTTTTCATCGCATATCTTATGACTTGAAATGAAGGAATGAGTAACAATAACAGTAAAAAGCTTCGTATCGCAGGAAAACAATCTTTTCGCAATCAATTAAAATACTGAAAAGCAGGTTATTTGAAATATACATGCGAAATATGGAGGTTGTGGGTGCAGTGGTTTCTGAGTTTAGAGCGGTCAAAGTTTGAGATGTACAGTTTTATATAATTTATAGCTATAGATTGTGATATATCTGGTCCAGACTAGTCCAAGCTCAAACAATAACAATAACAATACCAGTCAGCGTACAAAATCAACCCGTGACATTGTTTCATCTGTATTTTACTCTTTGAAGAATTCCTACGTGGTGTCAGTTCCATAAGTAGTCGTAGCAGCAGCATTATTATTATTAGGATTAGGATTAGTATTAGTAGTAGTAGTAGTAGTAGTAGTAGTAGTAGTAGTAGTAGTAGTAGTAGTAGCAGCAGTAGTAGTAGTAGTAGTAGTATAGTAGTAGTAGCATCAGCAGTAGCAGTATCACTGTTAATATTATTGGAAAGATAACGGCTCATATGCCTACCAGCATTTTCACCCGTAATATATGAAAGGTTTAGGATACCATTGCAATGCAGATCTTTTTAACAAAAAGAATAAGAAAATTAATAGAAAAATAAGCCTTCGTGCTTATTAATCAAGGAGGTATTCGTTCAAGGAACAAAACTAGACTAGTGCACTCGAACAACGTGAACTGTGAGACACACCCACAAGCGCGTCCAAGTGAGATCCACCTTTCTCTTCAACAAACCATTTTAACCTCACCTACTGTTCAAGACCAGCATTTCATTTAGTAGCATAGCTAGCACCGCAAGCAAGGCTCCTGATGTGTGCTCTTCGCACTTGACTTCCGGTTGCGCATCTGGTGTGAAAACATGTGGGAGAGTAGCGCCAGTCGTCGGCACCCGTTCTTTCCATCCGTCGTTTCGCGCACCACCAGCCCCCCCCCCCCAACAAAACTGCTGTCTCTCCGCGCTAATATGTAATGGTGAAAAGATGAGTGAAAGATAATGGGTGAAAGAAAGAGTCCGAGAGATGGGGAGAAAGGAGGAAGGTACATGTCTCCACATTCACATCTATTGTCTCTCCTGGGATGATGGATGGGGTTAAGATAAGTCAAAGAACTCATGATGACGGTGTGCGTTTTACTTTTGAGCGAGACAAGAAAATAAGGGCGGGGGGAGCAGAGAGACAGACAGAGAGAGAGAGAGAGAGAGAGAGAGAGAGAGAGAGAGAGAGAGAGAGAGAGAGAGAGAGAGACAGACAGACAGACAGACAGAGACAGACAGAGAACGAGAGAGAGGTAGAGGGAGAGAGAGAGAGAGAGAGAGAGAGAGAGAGAGAGAGAGAGAGAGAGAGAGAGAGAGAGAGAGAGAGAGAGAGAGAGAGAGAGAGAGAGAGACAGAGACAGAGACAGAGACAGAGACTGAGAGAAAGAGAGCACCAGTTAACTCGTGAGCAGAAACTGGGTTTCGCCCAGCCGTTCTATCTTTGTGGTGTTAGATACTAAAGGCGACGTTTATGTAGTAAGTACCAGACGTACTGCTACCATTCGGTTTTTTACATTTGCCGCTATAAGCAAAACAACCTTTACCACGTACACAATCAAAACTGCTAAGTTACATATAATATGTATATATATATATATATATATATATATATATATATATATATATATATATATATATATATATATATATATATATATATATATATATATATATATATATATATGTACTAGTACTACGCTAAACACTTACAACGCGTCGCCCTACACGCAAACCTACAGCACGACTAGACTTTAGACTGCAAACATCTAGGAACCACTGACTGAGAAGGTGGGGGGGGGGACACCCCGCGGTTCTCTCTCGAGGCGGAGGTACACCGCGAAATAATGGTGGGTACAACGTTCATGTTGACACCCGGGTCAGCAAGGCCTGCAGCACGTCGTGTAAATTAGAGGCGCGTATAGCACGGTGGGAAAACGTGTTCCTAGACCAAACTTTAGCGGTTGGCATCGTTATGTAAATTATAATTTTTTTATTATATTTTTTTTAATAAAAAAAACAGAAAATGAAAAAGGCGACTGAATAGGTCAGTCTGTGTGTCAACAAATTGTATTGTACTGGATCGTCTGGTTTGTAATTCCATGCGGGGGTGATGGACTAGAGGGATTTGTTTACATTTCAATTCTGTTTATCATCGAAAACTGGCTGGCATTGCTCTTCCAGTCAGAAAATAAACAAGACAGTCAAGCCAGAAATCATATTTGGCAATAAAAAAATACATGACGTATAACAAACAAAAAATCAACACAAATATAGAGTAAAAGTCGGGTTGGGGGTGAAGTGAGTGATCATATATATATATATATACATATATATATATATATATATATATATATATATATATATATATATATATAATCCATATATATACAGTCAAGATTGGATATATCGACGTATACATTTGTTTTATAAAAGTAACTGTAGATTCAGAGAAGAGTGACAAGGGGCGGAGAGGTATTTCTACCCAATGGAGTCCCCCATTTTAAGCGTTCTATCGCAACTCAAGCAATCTTCTGTGTGCTGATATGGATGAAGAGGAAGAGAGTGACAGTAGTAGCACATCGGTGGGCAAGTACAGGGAATCCAGGGAATCAGAGCGAAAATAAAAAGAGAGAGAGAGAGAGAGAGAGAGAAAGAAAGAAAGAGAGAGAGAGAGAGAGAGAGAGAGAGAGAGAGAGAGAGAGAGAGAGAGAGAGAGAGAGAGAGAGAGAGAGAGAGAGAGAGAGAGAGAGAGAGAGAGAGAGAAAGAGAAAGAAAGAGAGTTTAGTTTGATTTGAATTTTCTCCTCCCACCGCTGGTATACAATGATCTCATGGTGAAATCAGAGAAAACAGCAGGATGAAAGAATCAAAACAAGGAAGTATGACCCACATGGTGCAACCATACACTATCCCCCCCCCTTGAAACTGGTAAAGAAAGATGTGAAAGTTAAAGATTGAGTGGAAAGAGGTAGGACCTACCAGCAGTGCCACCGACCACCCACAAGAAGCGAAATGAATTAAATATCAGTAGAAAATAATTTGATTTCCTTCTGACCATCAATAGATCTGGTCATTTTTTATCTCTAAAACAATAGGCTTAATCATAAAGTAATGATGGATGTTTTTAAGATGAGAATGATAGTGGAAAGTGAAAGTGAGGGGGCAAACAATATATCACTACAGGTGTGTATAAAATATAATCACACTTGCTTCTCATCCATACTTGTGGTGAGAACTTCATGGAGTCGAAACCCTCAGTAATTATATTTACGATGTCAACTTCACTTTGGTACAAAAATACACTCCATTGTGTTTCTTTGAAATTTAGCCCTCCCCACCATTGCGGTGATCTCAGGGTGAATTAAGAGGAAACAGCAAGATGAAAAATATGTGAAAGAAGGAAAGCAAAGAACCCCCTCATGGTGAGCGCACAGCAACAACAGCGAAATCAACACCTTAAAGTTGAATTATGTAACAAAAACATAAATAAAAAGGGGAAAGTCTGTCTACAAATATGTCACTTTAGAGTTGAGTTTAAAGGCAAAAACAAACAGTTTTAAATTTTGTAATAAGAAAACCCACAAACCTAAAGAGACAGATTACTGAAAGTCACTGAGAGTTACTGAACAGAAAATAACAAGCTTTTAAATACAAAAGAAACCTTGCGCCTAATTCAAATCTGTTAATAACGGAAAACAAACAATGTATATTTTACATTTGGATACATTATTTACATACAATACAACACCTTAAAGTTGAATTATGTAACAAAAACATAAATAAAAAGGGGAAAGTCTGTCTACAAATATGTCACTTTAGAGTTGAGTTTAAAGGCAAAAACAAACAGTTTTAAATTTTGTAATAAGAAAACCTACAAACCTAAAGAGACAGATTACTGAAAGTCACTGAGAGTTACTGAACAGAAAATAACAAGCTTTTAAATACAAAAAAGAAACCTTGCGCCTAATTCAAATCTGTTAATAACGGAAAACAAACAATGTATATTTTACATTTGGATACATTATTTACATACAATTTACTTACCTCATATGCCCAAGTGCACTGTATTCCAGCAAATTTGCGCACACAACGACCAATCTCCACATCTTCATGAGACGTAAATAAGTGGCGTAGACAATAACTGATGTGTGGCGCCATTCGACGGAGAGTTTCTCTACTGAATATCATCCCGGGTCCACCCATACAGAAATTCTCTTGAGATGTGAGAGCCAGCTTCCCCAACTCGTCTGCTTTTCCCCGTCCCTGCCTGTCCAATAAAGCGCCTGGGAGCTGTTAATTCCTCGAAGAAACTCATCCAATTTATCTCCTTTATGAATACATCATCATCAGCTCTCATAAACCATTCATACTTTTCCAGGAAATGGTCATACATGTATTTCAACATCATGAAAGATTTCTTTTGTGGAGGGTAATGATCATCTACCCCAGACAGAGCCACGACTGGCACATCGAAGCTGGAAGTGGATCCTTCACTAGAGAAAAACATCACCTTGCCGTTGATTTTACTGGCCCAAGTTCTGTGCGAAGCTAGACCTCGATTATCGATAAATTTTTTGGCCGTCATGATGCCAACAAAAACAAAATTATCCTTTCCTTGTTATCGCTATCTATTTCTTGCTCTGCATTCTCAACAGTCACTTCCTCTGGTGGCGGGATGTTGCCCGTCCCCAATCTGATTTCTTTGCAACACATTCCTTTCATTCCACAGTGTGATATGACACTGACTTTGCACCAGTTGACCAGCATCACACCCATGATGATACCAAAGATCACTGACAGGCAGGTGGATGTGTAACTCTTCACTGTGTGGTGTTTCTTGGTGGCAAAGCCTTGCCTGCAGACTCCATTCATTTGAATTTTATTAGACATTTTACCATACAAAAAAAAATCTGACAGAGAATAGCCGCATAAAATAAATTATGTGTGCCTGTGCTTGTCCTTTTACCAATTATTGAATCTGAAACATGGGGAAACCAACATATGACATCAACACAATTATATCTTTGATATCTCCATGAAATAGCACACACACTCACACACGAAAAAATAAAACTAAATCTATTGACTGGTGCCAGTATCATCTATTTCAATCCACAAAAACTTTAAGCAGTAATCATGGTTTCTTTGAAAACCAGGAGGATCCAATGCATTAAGGTTGAATTCATCAATGAAGCCCAACATTTTCACACAGTAAGAGCCACGTCACAGATGGGGTTTCCATGAAAATCCATGCAGCTGTGAGAGGAAAATAAAAAAAAAGATTACACACAAAATTATTATGATTGTTCAAAGCAGAGTGGTTTAGTCTCATTAGACAAATATTGACAACTGAACTAAGTTGTCAATATTAGAAAGGAAATTAACGTGTAAGAACTTGATGAATGCATATTCTGTTACAGATATCAGATATCAAACTCACATGTATGGTATGTGTAAACACATTAAACGACCACACCTTGAGACTTCAAATGAATATAATATATATTGATCACTGAATCAGGTTTAATCCTTATTTTACTTGAAGTTTTCCAATCTGAAGTTAAAAGCAGTTCCACCTATCCTTTACTGTAGGGAGACACGGTGGTCCAGAGGCAAGGCGTCAGCCTCTCGATTAGAAGGTTGTGGGTTTAAGCCCCAACGGTTGAAGTTTCCTTAAGTATTTTCAAGCAGATTTTTCCCCTTGGTCCGGGTGGGTGGATCAACACCTTAGGCTCATCGGAGACAGACGATGTCAAATTACTCTGTGCACTTTAAAGAACCCTTGGCTGTTCAATTTACAGGGCAGTCCTGGTATAATTTAAAATCCTACCAAAACCCCTGAGATCTCAATGACATCTAAATTTATTACTAGATCTAGGCCTAGATAGATTTCAATCCTAGCTGTATATAGATCTACAACTTAAAGTAACAAATTAAACACACACATAGGATTTTGTTACACTGAGGTTTTTCTTCTGTTGTGGTTTCATGTCCATGGAATTCACCCTCAACTAAAATTTTGGGTAAATAAGGACTGAGCTTTAATGACATAAAATTAGAGGCTCTGTAGGATTAAATTATTAATCAAAGAAGAAAAGTGGATGTCCTCTGACATAAATTAAATTGCATTTATAGGGATCTAGATCTAAACATAGGCACTGCCTAAGATGTGGTGTCTCTTTGAACCAAAAATGAGTGTAACTAAAAACAGTGGCCAGGTGGTGCTTAAATCGTATGCCAAATAGCGGTAATTATCAGATATAAATATTTTAAATTGAGTATCTATTCTATATAGCCTAAGAATTTTGATTTTGAGTAGGCCTGAACCCCCACCCCTCTTTTTTCCACTTAATAACTTAATCAGGGGGGGGGCCCACCTGTACAACCCCCCCACCCCCCATATTTTAACTTAATTCCCTTTCTTTTTAATTTGGCTAGGTATTCCTATCTGATCAACCATTTCTGGGTCAAACAGGACATCAGAGTGCTGACATATAGATATAGATTAGATTTACTTGTATAGTGCATAGATCTACATCTTAATACTACTTTACTTTACATTGATAACCTGGTGATACAAGGAATGTTTGGCCAGATAATAATAGTTGCCAATTTTTTAAATGGGCATGAAGTGAATATCAGGAGGGTGGGAGGAGGGGGGCATCGCCATTGAAAAGTCTCCCTCCTGATTATGTGAGAACCTCTAGTGAAAAACAAGGGGGGGGGACGTCCAAGGGGTCTGCCTCCAGAATAAAAGTCATAAAAGTGAGTTGAGAATTTCGAAACTCTCTATATTGAGTGGGATATTGCTAAAAAATCAATGTACTAGATCTAAATCTAAAGCTGCAAACAATGAATTCTCTAAATAAATCTATATCTAGATTATAGGTCTCTATAGAGTATTCCCACAGTAGACATCGGTTTGTTTTTCACATCATGTAGCCTACTATGATATAGAATCTAGTCTAGATCTAGATTCTAGTATATATCCTTCCATGAATAAGAACTTTTGAAAATAAACCTCCTCAGAACACATCATAAAGAAGCCACTTGTGATAAGAAGGAACTCTCTTCTATTCATATAGCCTCGTGAAATAAATCTGAACATCCAGGCTCTAGTTATAGATCTATATCTACTTATTACCACTTCATTGTAATCAAAGGAACCTTGGCAAATAGTATTTAACTCTAGAGCGTTAAAAATCATAGATGGAAGACCTGTTGATCGGCTTGAACATCATCACCACCGTTGTCTCGTCTGCCGCGGTGCACAAAAAGACATGTAGATCTAGTCTAGATCTAGATTATAAATTCTAGATCTAAAGCTAGTTTAGTAAATCATGAACAAATAAGATTTCTGCCGCTCTGCTCGAGACATATTCCTATCACAACGAAGCCACTGCCTCAGAGAGAGAGAGAGAGAGAGAGAGAGGGAGAGGGGGGGGGGAGAGAGAGAGAGATAACACAAGACCGATAATCTAGAATCTCTCTGCTTTGAGCGAGGGGAGATGAGGCAGTCTGGGAAGAGTTCCAGGCAAGAAGACAACGTAAGCCACATTCAGTACATTGGAAGTTCTTGTCCGTGATCATCGCGATACAATCCTCTGGAGTAGGTATTCGATACACTTGAGACGTAATGGGAGATATCGATTCCACAACTCATCACCATTCACAGTTGAGTCAGAATGTTCATTCATTCATTCATTCATTCATTCATTTTCTTACTTTGTATGTGGGATCGGTTTTTTGTTATTCGTTTTTTTTTAAATTTACAACTCCTTTTGCCTGAGTTTGATCTCATGACTTACATCAGAATATATATCCGAAATATGGGGAACCTGAAGGATTCTTTGAAATCCTCTTAAATATTTTGACAAAGAAATAACTGTTCGACTAGAGGGCATAATTTCTATGAGCCAGAGGAAAAGAATATTGTAGGCCTACTGATAATAATGTTCTCCCATCTTTACTTGAAAAAATCGTAATTCATGTAGGCATAATGTATTGTCCCTGATATTGATGGAATTACACCCCCCCCCCCAACCCTCCACTAACAGTCTCCTTTATTGAAGTTAAGCCTTCGAATGGGATTAATGCCACATAGCAAAAATTTGACACGTTTTATTTAAGACAAACATTCTCTATGATCTACATCTAAACTGTTATTGCCTCATTCAATGTGTGACTTTGATTAGAATGTGTTGGAGACTTTTAATAGTTCATCTGGATATTACAAACTAGATCTACAGTTAACCAATTATGCTCAAACGTCTCTACGACTATACTTCTCACTATCAGCTCCAGTTTCTTATGTTGAACAATCTCCAAAGTGTCTGTGGTTTCATGAAAAGCATAATGGTAGAGTAGGTATTGCGATCGCTGAACAAAATTTATGAAAAAAGAAAAATACGTAACAATGCACGACCCATTTTTGTGAACAACTAGATTCTAGGCCTTGCACAGACATAAGGCAAAAGTGTTGATCTAAGGGCCGACTCATAGTATAACACATACTACGAGGAAGATCTAATCTACCCCCTCTTACCTCAATAATTCCCAACGGAACAAAATAAATAACGACCAAATTTTAAAAGAAAACAAGGAAGACGTTGAAGAACAACAGTTCAAAACAACTGCATTATGTGGTTCCTTTCACTTAAATGTGATGTTTATCTCTATCTTTAAATTAAGAGAAAACATTTGTTTAAATCAGATCTAAGCGACCCATTCAATTCTTAAGAATATTGTCGGTACTCATGGTTTTAAATGAAATTATGGATTTTACTTTCGATTTTAAAGTGAGGCACCTTATTATTTCTTGTGATGATACAATGATACAAAGCAAGAAAAATGCAACTTTTGACGAACTTTGGTAAAAAAAAATACAAAAACAAAATTATCAGTTGCTGAAATCTTTCGATGTCTTCATTGTGTGTGCCTGAAGGGTTAATTATAGGCCTACCTTTTATTTCCCTGAAACTGTATTCTGCGAAATACAAATCAATACTTTTAAAGTCGAACATCAAGAGCATATGTTGATCCATTTCGGTATCGATACCTGAGGAAATTTGATCTAAACAACTACTTACACGCGTAAAGTGTACTTGTTATTTTCCTGAAATAATTTATTAAAGACTGAAATAAGCTCGAAAATAAATACATGTTTCGTGTTATTATAATCTTTGCTAGCATTAATGATCTCACTCCGCATAAACCACTGAACAAAACCTTACAGAATGCCATGGCTTTGAAGAAATCGATTAATTTACTCTCTTCTTTCCTTTTCTTTCTCGGTGTATCTTAGCTTTACAGTAGCAAACACAGTTTGTGTTGTAAAAAAATGAAGACGATAAGCATGAATATAAAATGAATTAAAAGAAAAGGTATAATATTTCAAGATAACTGTGATTAATATCGTTCCGTATCTTTTATTGTTTCTCTAGTTTGTAATGTATTTTCTTTAATTATTTGAATTTATTTAACAGGAGTAGATCTATCTGTTTGCTTCAAGCTAACATGTTATTGACTTGTGTTCTGTTTCTCTGTTTCTGTTCATGTATCTGTACAGGGTCTATTGGCCTATCCTGCATACGGTTTTATAGTTTAAAGTAAATGCGTGTAGACATTGTTTAAATTGTTCAGTGGTTTGAGTGTTTGTAGCGATAGCTGGAAGCTCATTTCAGTCTGGGCGGCGCGTTGGTTCTGCTTTCCCTAGAACCTCCGACTGTGTTCAAGTCACTTTCAATATTATTAATGCCGTTGCGTGACATGTTGATCACAATACGTCAATTCTGTTATGAACTGAATAAAAACAAGTGTGGGTAGCCTGAGCATTAATTTGACTGACCAGAGAACGAGGCACTTCCATGAAGATAATGAGGAGGAATCACATTTCCTCTTCATTTTTTCCCCCTTGAAGATATAATCGTAAATGACTCAAGGTCTCTGTCTGCCATGAGCAACAACTGTGGCCCACCGATTAGTTGTAATGCCTACTTCCAAATTTAATTTGCTTCACACATGAATTGGTAAGAAACTTTTCAACGTTTTCAAAATAATAATAATAATAATAATAATAATAATAATAATGATAATAATAATAATAATAATAATAATAATAATAATAATAATAATAATAATAATAATAATAATAATAATAATAATAATAATAATAAGGATAATGATGCTGACGATTATTATTATTATTATTATTATTATTATTATTATTATTATTATTATTATTATTATCATTATTATTGATAATATTATTATTATTATTATTTTCATTATTATTATTATTATTATTATTATTGTTATTTACATTATTATTTACATTATTATTATTATCTTTAATATTATCATTGATATTATTATTTATTATTATTATTATTATTATTATTATTATTATTATTATTATTATTGTTGTTGTTATTATTATTTTTATTATTATTATTATTATTGTTGTTATTGTTATTGTTATTATTATTATTATAAATGTGTATGTTCATTATTGTTCTCCTAAATCATTTAATCGTAAGATTCAGGAAAGAGGGTGGACCAGCAAAGTACCCTATGGTACTTTTAAGAGCATAGAACATGGCTCGTGTGACTGTCCTTCAACGTTGTCCTGTCACACGACCATATTTTGAAACGATCCAGAAGTCGTTTTTTTGCTATCTGTCCAATCTACTGGTCTATATAACTCAACCAGCACAAGGTTCCCTATTCCGTAGCGTCAGAGCTTTTAAAGAGTCGTTTGTGTGGTATTGTGTCGAACGCTTGGCTGAAGTCAAGTTGAAGTACGAACAAATCCACTTTTCTTTTTGTTTTGGTCTATAGACTCGGTAAGTGACTCAAGGCTGTTTATTAGCCGAGTCTCACAAGGATGATATTTTCTGAAACGGTGTTGATAATCAATAACGATTTCGTAATTTTCAAGATGATCCATATTCACATGAAATATTATGTGCTTTAGGACTTTGTTAAGGACACGAGGTGGGGGAAGGGTAATTAGACGCATTCAAGGAACGCTTGCCCGGCGTCGATTGATTGTAGGAGTATGGTGCTAAAGAATGTAGCGATTTTGCTTGCTGCTTCTTTGAAGACTCATGTCGGTATGTTGTCTGGGCCACATGCTTCGTCGGGGTTTATAGACTGTAACTATTTTACTACGCCCTTCTCCGTGATTTTGATATTTGGCATTGATGCTATTATTTTTCTACCAGCGTCGGTATGATAGGATCTTCAACGGTAAACACTTTTTGATAATGTTTGTTAAGTATGTCGGCTTTCTGTACAGCCACGACTGTTGCCCCTGTTCCATCCGACCTTAGGAGAGCAGAAATTCTTGACATGCTTTCCCGTTTAGATCTTATGTATGTCCAAAAACGTTTTTTTCTCCATTGTACTCTGTTTGTCACTCAGGGTAATTCTTATCATTATCACCATCCAGAAGACTGAAAAATAAAAAAACTACTGAGTTCTTGTCTCAATTGTTTATGTTTGCGTTTTCTAATATGTCGATTCTTTCCTCGGTCTTGTTCTTTGTTATGACGTTTTGATGCGTTGTATCTTCTTTGCTTTTGTCTTATAAGACGTTTGATATTTTTTATCATCAAGGTGTCTGTTGTTTCCCATTTACTGTTTTGTTGGGGTTTTGGGGGTTAGGGGGAGGACGCTTCTGAATGTGTTTGCTGATTGAGTTTGTAATGTTCTTCACAAAGCAGTCCCAGTGTTCATGGAATGGCTCAGGGCAGAGTTGTTTTGAAAATAAATACCGTGTTTATCTCTCAGTTCTTTCTTTATGGCAATCGTATTTCCTTTTCCGAACGAGTACAATATTGAGCGTGGGATTTTTCGTTGTTGTTTAACCTTCGTGTGAATATGACATATTACAACGTCATGATCACTCACTCATGTTTTCTTCTTCTTCTTCTTGATATTGTAGTAACCTCCTTGGAGGAGGATCAGTCTACATGTAGATACATACGCGATATTGACAAGACACAAAAGAGAAGGTAAAAAAGTAAAAGAATGAAAACAAGAAAAGATAAAAAAACAAATAAAAACAGACAAAAACAAATAAAAGCATGGACTTAGCTCAGGATAGGGGCCGATTATAGGAGAGGACGGTCGAGAACTCTGCTAACGTTTCCGCTTCAACAGCCTCTTGGGGAAGACGATTCCAAAGACGAGATGTTGAGGGGAAGAAGGAGTGGAGATGTGCGTCAATTCTGGAAGTTGGGATGTTGATCTTTTCGTGTGGCCTCGGGTGTTCCTATTGGCATAACTAATATGATTCGACGCAGGGATGTCTAAAAATCCATTTACCACCTTGAAGAGCGTTGTTAGTTTGTTCCTTTTCCTCCGTGTTTCTAACCGTTCGAGGCCCAGTGTATCGACGAGGTTGGAAGCGCTTGTCTGTGGTGAGAAGTCATGGTGCATTCTTCTTGCTGCCCTCCTCTGGACCACCTCTAATGAATGTATGAGGTGTTGTTGATGGGGGTCCCAGATGACATTGCCATACTCGAGGATGGGCAAAACTAAGGCTTTGAAGCAGAGTGCTTGGGTTGCCAGGGGACATCCTTCAAGGTTCTTGGTGATGAAGGTACTCGTTTGGTTGGCCTTTGTTACGGTTCGGGAAACATGCTTGCCCCACTTCAGGTCTGATGACAATTCGACTCCAAGGTATTTTGCGGAGTTAACGCGTTCTAGTCGATGTCCGTGTAGTGTGTAATCGAATGTTATTGGGTTCTTTTTGTTTGTTATCGTCATGGCTTGACATTTAGAGGCATTAAACTCCATTAACCATTTCTCTTCCCATTCTTGGAGTTTTTGCAGGTCTTGGTTTAAGCTATGACAGTCTGTTGGGGGGGGAGATGTGCTGGTATAGTATTGTATCATCAGCAAAAAGTCGAATTTTGGATTTGCTGTTGTTGCCAAGATCATTGATGTAAATCAGGAACAATGTCGGTCCAAGGACATAGCCTTGGGGTACACCAGATGTCACTAAGCCACTGCCTGACTTTTCTCCTCCGACCGCGACCTCTTGTGTGCGGCTATCGAGAAATGCTTTGATCCAATGTAAGACTCTGTTTCTAATACCGCTTGCATGGAGTTTCGATAGAAGGCGTTGGTGTGGCACTTTATCAAAGGCTTTTGGGAAGTCCAGTAGGATGACATCTGTCTGTCCTCGTTTGTTCAGTTCTGTGGCTATGTTATGGGTTAGGGATATCAGTTGGGTCTCGCAGAATCTTTGTTTGCGGAAACCATGTTGTGCATCTGTAATTAGGTTATTTGTCTCGATGTGCTCTGTGATTGCAGACCTCACAATATATTCCATGAGTTTGCAGCATATGCACGTTAGAGAGATCGGCCTGTAGTTTGCAGCGTTGCTTCTGTCCCCTTTCTTGAAGACTGGTTGAACAAGGGCGTGTTTCCAAATTAGGGGTATTTCGCTTGTTTCAATGGAAATTTGGAACAGTTTAGTTAAGGCTAGGGCTATCTCCGTTGCAACCATCCGCAGAAGGCGAGAAGGTATTTCGTCATGACCTGCTGCTTTAGTTGGATCGAGATCTTCAAGAAGTTGTTGTACACCTTTACATTTATTGTAATATCAGGCATTATTGGACAGTCGTCTGTGTTTGTCTCTTGGTGGGGGTTGCAATCCTCTTGTGTGAATACAGAACAAAACTGGTCGTTCAGGGTGGTAGCCTTGTCTTTGTTCGTTGTTTGTGTTTTGTTGCATTTAGTCAAGGAGCTACTCCGACTGTGTCACATTTCCTGCTCTTGACAAATTTCCACAGTTTTTTGGTTGATTTGTCATCAATTAGGTTGTTTACATAATTTTGGTATCCGCTCCGATTTTCACATCTTGCTTCCTTTTTCAGTAGTTTGTATATTTCCCAGTCACTGGGGCTATTCGATTGTTTGGCTTTGCTCCACGCTCTTTGTTTTCGTCGGGATAGTCTTTTTAGATCGTTGGTAATCCATGGCTGATGGAGTCTCGATGAGCAGGCCTTTGTTGGGACGTGCTCGCTTATCATGGTTTGTAAATGGTTACTTATTAGGGTCCAAAGGGTTTCGACATCATGGGATTCTTGAGGCATTATTCTGGTGGTAAAAGCCTTTGTGTCCTTAAGTATTGCAGTGATGTTGGCTTTTTTCCATATGGTCACTTTGTGAGGTACCGGTTTGATTTTACTGGCTCCGAATAGATTGTTGGTGTATCAATTATGTATGAGTTTGTTGTCGATATCAAATATAATAATGCTGTTGTCTCTTGTTGGCTCATTGACAACTTCGGTGAGGTTGAATTAGTTCATTATGCTGATTCTCTTTTCGCTGATGTTCCTCCTGTATTGTGGGGTTGGTCTTATTTATTGACCGTCCCAAATAATATCCAGAAGATTGAATTCGTCCCCAAGAACGATGTTTGGAGTTAGTGGTCGTTGATTGTGTAATTTGGCTAACGAGGAATGAATCTGTTCTAAGACTGGATGACTGTCTGTAGAGACAACGAACAAGTGTTTCACCGTGAATTGGTGATATTTCCGTCCATACTTTTTCACAATTGGCATCCGCTTCTTATTCCACCGTCACTATGTCATCTCTTACTGATGTGAGTACACCACCTTCCTGTAATAGTCTATCTATACGATATGAGTACACCACCTTCCTGTAATAGTCTATCTACACGATATGAGTACACCACCTTCCTGTAATAGTCTATCTATACGATATGAGTACACCACCTTCCTGTAATAGTCTATCTATAGGATATGAGTACACCACCTTCCTGTAATAGTCTATCTATACGATATGAGTACACCACCTTCCTGTAATAGTCTATACGATATGAGTACACCACCTTCCTGTAATAGTCTATCTATAGGATATGAGTACACCACCTTCCTGTAATAGTTTATCTATAGGATATGAGTACACCACCTTCCTGTAATAGTTTATCTATAGGATATGAGTACACCACCTTCCTGTAATAGTTTATCTATAGGATATGAGTACACCACCTTCCTGTAATAGTTTATCTACACGATATGAGTACACCACCTTCCTGTAATAGTTTATCTATAGGATATGAGTACACCACCTTCCTGTAATAGTCTATCTATACGATATGAGTACACCACCTTCCTGTAATAGTCTATCTCTACGATATGAGTACACCACCTTCCTGTAATAGTCTATCTATACGATATGAGTACACCACCTTCCTGTAATAGTCTATCTATACGATATGAGTACACCACCTTCCTGTAATAGTCTATCTATACAATATGAGTACACCACCTTCCTGTCATAGCCTATCTTTACAGTATGAGTACACCAGCTTCCTGTAATAGTCTATCTCTACGATATGACTAATATGAGTACTCCACCTTCCCATAATAGTCTATCTTTACAGTATGAGTACTTCACCTTCCTGTAATAGTCTATCTCTACGTTATGAGTACACCACCTTCCCACAATGGTCTATCTTTACGATATGAGTACACCATCTTCCCATAATAGTCTATCTTGTCGTTATGAGTACACCCCTTCCTGTAATAGTCTATCTTGTCGTTATGAGTACACCACCTTCCTGTAATAGTCTATCTTTACGATATGAGTACACCACCTTCCTGTAATAGTCTATCTTGTCGTTATGAGTACACCACCTTCCTGTAATAGTCTATCTTGTCGTTATGAGTACACCACCTTCCTGTAATAGTCTATCTTGTCGTTATGAGTACACCACCTTCCTGTAATAGTCTATCTTGTCGTTATGAGTACACCACCTTCCTGTAATAGTCTATCTTGTCGTTATGAGTACACCACCTTCCTGTAATAGTCTATCTTTACGGTATGAGTGCACCACCTTCCTGTAATAGTCTATCTTGTCATTATGAGTACACCACCTTCCTGTAATAGTCTATCTTGTCGTTATGAGTACACCACCTTCCTGTAATAGTCTATCTTTACGGTATGAGTACACCCCTTCCTGTAATAGTCTACCTTTACGGCGTGAGTACATCACCTTCCTGTAATAGTCTATCTTTACGATAAGAGTACACCACCTTCCGCAACAGCTGATCTCTACGGTATGAGGGCAGGTTGAAGAATGTATCATTACATTTTGTACTACTTTGAAAGCACATGTCTATGTGAGTCTCTGTTGTCAAGATGATGTCTGGCGTATGTGTCTGTATTCATTGTTCAAACTGCAATTTCTTGTCATTGCTGTCGGGGCTATGATAACTTGCATTCATTACCTTCACTTTGTATTTACGTTTTGGTATATTTTGTTTGTCTGCTGGGTTTGTTTTGAACAGTGTTCGCTTTGCTGACCGAGGTGAAGCTGTCACTCTACGTGTTTGTTCTTTTCGTCCCACGTCCTTGCCTGAAGTAGGTCTCAGTCTCAGTGTGTCAGGACGGTTGTTGGTATCCCTGGTGGGCAGTTTAAGTAGTGTTCGTGGGGGCCGAGGTGGGTGGGAAAGGGCATCTAGTTGATGGTCATAGAATGTTTCAATACAGTGTCGCCAGGGTGAACCGAAAAAGTGAATAATGTATCACCCTTGGACAGGACACTGGTTTATGTCTAGTTTTGTTCGACATCCGCTGCTAGTGCCTATTTAACATCAGTCGAGAGATGATTGTATAGGTTTTCAGTGTCTTTCATGAGTAACACAACTTTATGCCATGTAAACCCAGGTTTGAACACAGGACATAACGATTTCAAATGAACCACTTGCCGTCTTGAAGCTCTGACTGACCTTCAACAGTTTGTTAAATCTTTACACAATTGGAAAATAGCACCCCTTGCATGTTTTGGTAATCTCTAAAAAATGTAAATGCAAATAGCCCAAAAATACGTCTTTGAGCGGCCACATAGAGGACCCCGAATGCTGATCGGCACGGATAGCTAAAGGAATTGTTTTACTTTACTTCATTGATCACCATAAAAAAAAACTAAAAAAACTACAAACGATTGCTGCCAGCCTTGCTAAGTGCTGATAAGATATGATAGTTTTATAGCAAGGAATCTTTAGTTCATATAGCACTGCAACGACCGTCGGCACAGGACTGGTGTTCTGTTATTCTCAGATACTTATCAATCTGCCATGGTAAGATTGCTGATTCTTCCTGATGGATGTCATTTTCTGTTTGCCCATTACTTGTACAGTTGTCACTGTATTCATTCAAATCAAGTCTCCCTCGACTTCTCTTCCCTTGTGGATTCCATTTGAAGGCCTGACGCGTTATGCTTTCTGATGATTTTCTAAAGGTGTGTCCAAGCCATCCCCATTTCCTTCTCTTAATCTGTACTTCTATGGGTTATTGATGTGTCTTTTCCCAAAGTTCTTCGTTTGTAGTTTTATCAAACCATTTGATGTGTAGGATTTGTTTCAGGCATCTGTTAATAAATGTTTGAAGTTTTCTTGTTGGTGTTTTAGGAGTGCGCCATGTTTTACATGCATACAGAAGGACTGATTTTATGTTTGTGTTGGAAATATGGATTTTTGTTTTTAGGGATGCGGTCTGTGAATTCCAAAATGGTCTTAAGGTCCTAAATGCTGGTGTCGCCTTCCCAATTCTGGCGCTGATATCCTGGTTTGTCCCATCTGTCTTGCTTACAACACTGCCCAAATATGTGAACTGGCCGACATCTTCCAAAATCCATTCCATCAAGTGCAGTGTTGTTTTAGTTTCATAGAAATGATGACAACGCTATGTACTTTTTTTTTTTTACATCCAGTATTTCTTCTGCTGCATTGAAATTCAAATTCAAATACTTTATTTCATCCCAGAGGAAATTTGGTTTATAGACGTGTAAAAATGAATAGAAATATAAATAGATACATGTACATCATGTAAATGGATATAAGAATTAACATTTTCATGCACACAATATGTATACTCGTATATATTAAGAAATAAAGTAATAGATAAATATTGCATTCAAAAGTAATTGCTTATCGTATCACATATTCCAATACAGATAATAATTATGGTAAAAACATGTTTCGTCTTCAAATTATCTCTAGATTTTTCATTCACCTCAACTTTATAATTTGTATTATTTAAAAGTTTTATGCCTGGTTGTAAAAATGAATTCAGGTAACTTCAGTTTAAGTCTTAATACAGATAAATCCGTCATGTCTTTTTGAACTTGATTTAACTATATTGGTAAATAAAGTGTCTTTATTGTCGTCTTTTATCAATGATATTTTCTTTAAAGTATTTCTAACAAAGATTTCATCGATGAAAGTAACATCAGCTGTGAATCTAGCTGCCATTTTGATAAAATTATCCAATTTCATTTTGTCCCCTTTCTGACTGTTTCCTCCCCAACAAGTGACACAAAAAGATAAAATACTCTCTACAACTTATTTATAAAAAAAAGAGTTATTAATACCTTATCTACATTGAACTGACTCGGTTTCATAACAAATTATAAGCGCTTGCTCGCCTTAGTTTTTATGCTATTTACATGATCTTTCCAGTTGAGTTTATCGTCAATGGTAACTCCGAGATATTTGTAATTAGAAACGTGTTCGATGGTTTGAGCCCTCTTGATTTGATGTTGAGGTTGTTTGAAAAAGCCAAATATTGTTCGTCTTGGGGTAGTGAACTCATTGTAAAATAATGTCTCTGTAATTCCAAAGTTTCGCAGGCTGATTACTCTCTGACGACATGCATTTGCAGCATAAAATTTGAAAATTATGTTACTTTTAAGGCCAAACTCTAGGTATTCTCTTTTTGTACTTTCTGTGTGCAGTTGTAAAAGATCGAATGTGCTGCCTGATTTCATTCACCACCGATTCAGGTGCAAAGCTATGCGTGTTTCTTATGATTAGCTATGAAGCTAAGTGTCTTGACACCTTGTTCCGTTATTTTGTCGTTTAGATAAAACACTACAGACGAAATCCTAACTGATGTCAAGTGTTACCAAGAAGAATGATTTGTACGTCTTAGTAACACTTTCATTTCTGAGTTGTGTATAGACAACTGGCGTCTACAGTCGCTTCCATTTCTGTAGCACTTCGCCCTTTGTTGGTTAGCGATTTCTTTAGAAAGGAATTGTCTCTGCTGTTCCGCTTATCCCACTGACCGGTAATTAGAAGGGAAAAAACAACTCTTGTATTTCTTCTCGACTAAAACTATTTTTTGCACTTTATTCGACATTGAATACCACACCACTTCCGAACCGTGTTGACTGTCACTTGCTTTCCTCGGAAAGAAATATATGTCATGTACAAAATTTTGGCTCTGTTCCTTTTCCAAGATCTTTAATTCCAGTTGCGTTTCCTTCCACTTTCAATGCTCTCGATGTTTCTTCAATATCATTAGATGTGTTTGTTTGGTATCAGCTATTGGAGCTTTATGCTGCTCCCATGAAGCATGTACTATAAGGCATATATAGCATCTTCCTTGCCATGATTCGTTTGTTTGGTATTACATGTAGGGTTTGTGGAAGAGTTTACTTAATTATCATCGTTGTTTGCATTTTCTGTTTTGTGAGACTGTGTTTGTCCACCCTTCTGATTTTGAAGAGAAAAACTTTGAAGTCATCGTCGTTGTCGCTGTCTGATATTGAAGTTTGTAGATGTACATCTGGTTAGATCATTGAGAATATGAGCGACCTGAAATATCACCATTATCAGTTTCAAATTCACTGCTAGATGAGTCCAACTCGCTTTCGTTAATAACGTCTATACCTCTTCGTGACGATGAAGAAAACAAATCGCCGTCCGTTTGCCGTCTCCGCAAAAGTTGAACTTGTTTCTGTAGGTTTGTTATTTCAACAGGCTGCAATACAGTTCTAGTGCATGGGCGGTAGGAGAAGTAAATGGAAATGGAGATATGGCGATGACGATGACAATGCTTATGATGATGACAATAATGATAAGGAGGAGGAGGTTGGAGAGTACGAGAAGGAAGACAACGAGGCGATAGTTGTAAAAACAGCAGAAGTAGTACCAGTCAGTGATAGTGATAACAGTAGTGATAGGAGCAGCAATAGCAAAAGTGGTAGCGGTCAGCAGTGGTGCTGGTGGTGATAGTAATGGTAGTGATAGTATTGTACAATGTTAAGTAAAGCTATGGTGAGAAGCATTTATCCAGTGATATGTACTCTTCGCGCTGAACAAAGGTTCTCCGGACACATCTTTTTCCAACCATGATGCTATCTCAACTTTAAGGAGCATACAAAGGCTGTGCCACTTGTACCTAGCATACAGACAAGATTCTTCCAATGCAATACTTTATTCATTTTATACTTAAATGGAGTAAATATAATGTGTAAAGAGAATATTCCATGAACTTAAAGGGGACTCGGTAACCCAGAAGCAAGGTGTCGGCCTCTCAACCAAAAGATAGTGGATTCGAGCCCCACCAAAGGCTGAAAAATATTCTCGATATTTTTCGAACAAAATTCCCCCCTCCCGCCTGGTCCAGGTAGGTGGATCGACACCTAGTCCCATCGGAGACGGACGATAAAAAGAAAGTCCCGTGTGCAGATCACGACACTATGTGCACGTTAAAGATCCCTTTGGCTGTTCACAGGGCAGTCCGAAAAAAAAAAAAAAATCCAACCAAAAACCCCGAAATCATCTTAGTTGTAGATGTGGGTAAATCAAATAACCACCCCCCCACCCCCAAAAAAAAAAACAACCCGAAAACAAAACAAACAAAAAACAAAACAAAAACAAAACAAAAACAAAAACAAAACAAACCATGTACTCAAAAGTGAACCCTCCCCAGTCACCATAAAAGGTATAGAAATTGAGCGTGCATAACGCTATAAGTATTTATTATTGATAACATACTGAGTTGGACTGAGAACATAGACAACATCATGAAAAAAACGAACACAGTTTTTTTGCATGAGAAAACTGAGATCTTTTCGTGTCAATACACACCTATTGTATATGTTCTATTCGTCAGTTATATTATTGTGTCTGGGGGGGGGGGAAGGGATTGGTTGGGATGTGTCGGGTGTATGTGTGGGGATCGGTTGGGATGTGTAGGTTGTGTGTATGTGTGTGAGGAGTGGCTGGGATGTGTCGGGTGTGTGTGGGGGGGGGGGGGGGGGGATTGGTTGGGATGTGTCGGATGTGTGTGTGTGTTGGGATTGGTTGGAATGTGTCGGGGTGTGTGTGGGGGGTCGGTTGGGATGTGTCGGGTGTGTGTGTGTGTGGGGGAGGGGTCGGTTGGGATGTGTCGAGTGTGTGTGTGTGGGGGGAGGGGTCGGTTGGGTTGTGTCGAGTGTGTGTGTGTGGGGAGAGGGGTCGGTTGGGATGTGTCGAGTGTGTGGGGGGGGGAGGGTCGGTTGGGATGTGTCGGGTGTGTGTGGGATCGGTTGAGATGTGTCAAGTGTGTGTGGGATCGGTTGGGATGTGTCAGGTGTGTGTGTGGGGGGGGGATCGGTTGGGATGTGTCGGGTGTGTGTGTGTGTGTGAGGGGGGTCGGTTGGGATGTGTCGAGTGTGTGTGGGGATCGGTTGGGATGTGTCGGGTGTGTGTGTGTGTGAGGGGGATCGGTTGGGATGTGTCGGGTGTGTGTGTGTGAGGGGTTCGGTTGGGATGTGTCGGGTGTGTGTGTGTGTGAGGGGGATCGGTTGGGATGTGCCGGGTGTGTGTGTGGGGGGGTCGGTTTTGGATGTGTCGGGTGTGTGTGTGGGGGTTCGGTTTAGATGTGTCGGGTGTGTGTGTGGGGGGTGGGTTGGTTGGGATGTGTCGAGTGTGTTTGTGTAGGGATTGATTGGGATGTGTCAGGGTGTGTGTGTGTGTGTAGGGATTGATTGGGATGTGTCAGGTGTGTGTGTGTGTGTCTATGTGTGGGGGAAATCTTTTGGGATGTGTCGGATATGTGTGTGTGTGGGGGGGGTTGTTTGGGATGTGTCGGGTGTGCGTGTGTGGGGGATCGGTTGGGATTTGTCGGGTGTGTGTGTGTGGGGGGATTGGTTGGGATGTGTCGGGAGTTTGTGTGTGCGTGGGGATCGGTTGTGATGTTTCGGGTGTGTGGGGGGATCGGTTGGGATGTGTCGGGTGTGTGTGTGTGTGTGTGTGGGTGTGGGAATCGATTGGGATGTGTCAGGTGTGTGTGGGGGGATTGGTCGGGATGTGTCGGGTGTGTGTGGGGGGGGGTTTGGTTGGGATGTGTCCGGTGCGTGTGTGTGTGTGTGAGTGGGGATTGGTTGGAATGTGTCGTGTGTGTGTGTGTTGGGGGATTGGTTGGGATGTGTCGGGTTCGTGTGTGTGTGAGGATCGGTTGGGATGTGTCGGGTGTGTGTGTGTGGGGATTGGTTGGAATGTGTCGTGTGTGTGTGTGAGTGGGGATTGGTTGGAATGTGTCGTGTGTGTGTGTTGGGGGATCGTTTGGGATGTGTCGGGTATGTGTGTGTGGGGATCGGTTGGGATGTGTCGGGTGTGTGTGTGTGTGGGGATCGGTTGGGATGTGTCGGGTGTGTGTATGTATGTGTGGGGATCGGCTGGGATCTATCGGGAGTATGTGTGGGGTGGGGTCGGTTGGGATGTGTCGGGTGTGTGTGTGGGGGGGGGGGATCAGTGGAATGTATCGAGTGTGTGTTTGTGTGGGGGTTGGTTGGGATGTGTCGGGTTTGTGTGTGCGGGGGAGGGGGTTGGGATGTGTCGGGTGTGTGTGTGAGTGGGGGGTCGGTTGGGATGTGTCGGGTGTGTGTGTGTGGGGGGGGGCTTGGGATGTGTCGGGTGTGTGTGTGGGGGGGTCAGTTGGAATGTATCGGGTGCGTGTGTGTGGGGGAGGGGGTCGGTTGGGATGTTTCGGGTGTGTGTGTGGGGGGATCGGTTCGGATTTGTCAGGTGTGTGTATGGAAGGGGGGATCGGTTGGGGTGTGTCGGGTGTGTGTGGGGGGGGGAATCTGTTGGGATTTGACGGGTGTGTGTGTGGGGGGGGGATCGGTTCGGATGTGTCGGGTGTGTATGTTTGTTTGGGGATCAGTTGGGATGTGTCGGGTGTGTGTGTGTGTGTTGGGATCGGCTGGGATGTGTCTGGTGTGTGTGTGTGTGTGTGTTGAGATCGGCTGGGATGTGTCTGGTGTGTTTGTGTGGGGGATCGGTTGGGATGTATTGGGTTTGTGTGTGTGTGTGAAGGGGATTGGTTGGGATATGTCGAGTGTGTGTGTGTGGGGGTGGATCGGTTGGGATGTGTCGGGTGTGCGTGTGGGGAGGGGGTCAGTTGGGATGTGTCGGGTGTGTGTGTGGGGGGATTGGTTGGACTGTGTCGTGTGTGTGTGTGTGTTTGTGTGTGTTGGGGGATTGGTTGGGATGTGTCGGGTTTGTGTGTGTGGGGGGATCGTTTGGGATGTGTCGGGTGTTTATGTGGGGATCGTTTGGGATGTGTTGGGTGTGTTTGTGTGGGGATCGGTTGGGATGTGTTGGGTGTGTGTGTATGTGTGTGTGAGGATCGACTGGGATCTGTGGGGTGTGTGGGGGCTCGGTTGGGATGTGTCGGGTGTGTGTGTATGGGGGAATCAGTTGGAATGTATCGGGCGTGTGTTTGTTTGGGGGTCAGTTGGGATGTGTTGGGTTTGTGTGTGCGGGGGAGCGGTTGGGATGTGTCGGGTGTGTGGGGGGGGGGGGATCGGTTGGGATGTGTCGGGTGTGTGTGTGTGGGGATCTGCTGAGATATGTCGGGTGTGTGTGGGGGGGGAGGGTCGGTTGGGGTGTGTCGGGTGTGTGTGGGGGGAACGGTTGGGATGTGTCGGGTGTGTGTGGGGGGATCGGTTGGGGTGTGTCGGGTGTATGTTGGGGGGCGATCTTTTGGGATTTGTCGGGTGTGTGTGGGGGGGGGGGGTCGGCTGGGATGTGTCGGGTGTGTGTGATTTTGTGGGGACCGGTTGGGATGTGTCGGGCTTGTGTGTGTGTGTGTGTTGGGATCGGATGGGATGTGTCTGGTGTGTGTGTGTGTGTGTGTCGGGAGATCGGTTTGGATGTATTGGCTATGTGTGTGTGGGGGGGGGATTGGTTGGGATGTGTCGGGTGTGTGTGTGTATGGGGATCAGTTGGGATGTGTCGGGTGTGTGTGTGGGGGGATTGGTTGAGATGTGTCGGGTGTGTGTGTGGGGATCGGTTGGTATGTGTCGGTGTGTGTGTGTTGGGGGGGATTGGTTGGAATGTGTAGGGTGTGTGTGTGTGAGGAGTGGTTGGGATGTGTAGGATGTGTGTGTGAGGAGTGGTTGGATGTGTAGGATGTGTGAGGAGTGGTTGGGATGTGTAGGTTGTGTGTGTGTGAGGAGTGGTTGGGATGTGTAGGGTGTGTGTGTGTGAGAGGGGATTGGTTGGGATGTGTAGGGTGTGTGTGTGTGAGAGGGGATTGGTTGGGATGTGTCGGGTGTGTGTGTGTGAGAGAGGGGATTGGTTGGTTGGGATGTGTCGGGTGTGTGTGTGTGAGGAGTGGTTGGGATGTGTCGGGTGTGTGTGTGTGAGAGAGGGGATTGGTTGGGATGTGTCGGGTGTGTGTGTGAGGAGTGGTTGGGATGTGTCGGGTGTGTGTGTGGGGGGGTCGGTTGGGATGTGTAGGGTGTGTATGTGTGTGGAGATCGGTTGGGAAGTGTCGGGTGTGTGTGGGGGGATTGGTTGGGAAGTGTCGGGTGTGTGTGTGAGGGGGATCGGTTGGGATGTGTCGAGTGTGTGTGTGTGGATCGGTTTGGATGTGTCGAGTGTGTGTGTGGATCGGTTGGGATGTGTCGGGTGTGTGTGTGGATCGGTTGGGATGTGTCGGGTATGTGTGTGGATCGGTTGGGATGTGTCGGGTGTGTGTGTGGATCGGTTGGGATGTGTCGGGTGTGTGTGTGGATCGGTTGGGATGTGTCGGGTGTGTGTGTGGATCGGTTGGGATGTGTCGGGTGTGTGTGTGGATCGGTTGGGATGTGTCGGGTGTGTGTGTGGGAATCGGTTGGGATGTGTCGGGTGTGTGTGTGGAGGGGAAGTGTGGGAGGGCTCGAATTAGGTTGTATC
Source organism: Doris montereyensis (assembly GCA_037039925.1). Lineage (NCBI taxonomy): Eukaryota > Metazoa > Mollusca > Gastropoda > Nudibranchia > Dorididae > Doris > Doris montereyensis. The sequence goes on along the minus strand of JAXRKP010000079.1, from coordinate 463,717 downwards.
TGTTACACATTTCTGTGATGTATTTGTCATACTAATATTCACGGCTTATTATATTGCTTCATTAATGTTTAGCAATTTTAATGATGAATATGTATTATGATTTTTAAACTTTTTTTTATGAGGAACATAATGTAATTTCCTTCTTTGGATAATAAATTATTATTATTATTATTATTATTATTATTATTATTATTATTATTATTATTATTATTATTATTATTATTATTATTATAATTATTATTATTATTATTATTATTATTATTATTATTATTATTATTATTATTATTATTATTATTATTATTATTATTATTATTATTATTATTATTATTATTATTATTATTATTATTATTTTTCTTTCTTTTTTTCTTTAGCAGTTCCCATTCTACCTTCCGGTGTATGAGATTATTATTAATTGGCGATGATATCCAGATGAGTTCCAAAGTTGGATCCCAATCAAGGTGTAGTGTAGTGTAGTTAGTGTGTGTGTGTGTGCCTGTGTATACGTATGTGTGTTTGTGTGTTTGTGTCGTTGCATGAATCACAGAGTAAGAGGAGAAACCCTGAAAAAATTGTATATGAGCACGTTCTAACACTGTTCACTATGTATGTTGTGAGATGTATGGCACATGCAGTGATACTGACAGACGGAGGGAGAGAGAGACATTGTGTAAAAAAAAACAGTTTACCAACAGGCCTCGTACTCTCAACAACGTTATTCAAGCCTCGAAATCAGTCTTGTACACTATTACATCGTTTGTGTATTGATAAAGAACAAAGGGCGACGAAGATTACTTTTCTTATTCTCTGAAGTGAATCACATGTAGAATAAGAATTGTTTTCCTTTCCTTAAATATCATGCATTCTAATTTTAATTAATTAACTATTATCTATTTCTATAATAAAGTTAATTCTTTATTCCAATGTAAATAATGTGTATTTTATAGATCGTTGCGAACGAAGATCCCAAGAATGCTAAAAAAAAACTTACCATCCATTTGGGACCGAAGAAAGGCCAATCGGCTGGTATTTTTATATAAGGTGCTAGGGGGACTGAAGTTGTAGGGGGAGTGGTACCAGCACTGCCACCCCCCCCCCAGACTACTTATTTCCGTTTCGCCCTAGTTATCAAAAAGTTTACCGACTTTCACAGTATTTTTGTTTTGTTTTAGAAACCTATTCAAAATGTTTCCAACATTTCCAGTGTACTAGGGACGTCTTTAAAAAAACAACTCATTTCCCCCTAAATCAACAGACTGGAACCATCTGGATGACATGCGATGACTGTGTGCTGCTTCTACACACCAGGTCATTAGATGAATTAGTCTCTCCACGTTGAATTTATGCCGCAAGGTACTTCAACGTATAAATCCAGATCTAAATCTAGAAGATGTATCTTTATGAGGACAATAAAGTTTTATTGAATTTAATCGAAAGTAGTCCAACCAACCTAATTTTAAAAGTGGCGGTCTTTTCCAGTCAAAGAAGATGGAATAAGTGGCTGTGTAAGTGTGAACACCTTTTCACAGCACTAGATATAAAGGTACTCCTCAACAATTGTAAAGACAAACAGTGAGGCAAGGGGCATGTGGAAAGGTAAAGAAATGACATTGAATCCTATTTCAAGCCCCATAGGAACAAATACGATTCAATGACAAGGCCGCCACGGGGATCGAAACCTTTGCATCGGTACCCATTACCTCGATATAAATAAAGCGTGTTATCAACTGAGCTAATTTCACTCCTTTTTCCCCCTGTCTATTTCTTGTATGTGTCTTGTCTTTGTTCCTTTGGGGCTTTAAATATTATTCAAGGCAATTTCCTTAACAATTGATGTCCCGGTGACACAAGGACTACCTCGCCACATTTTCATTAATGCTCAATAAAAAATATTATCATAGTTAACACTTTTTGACAAACGAATTAAACACCACATAACTACTTTTGTGTTTAGTTACATTCATTTCCGAGTCAAACGGCATTTCAATTCTTAACCCTGGTAAGGCTATGGCCGTTAAATGCTGGTTTGTTAAAGCATTCCGTTAAGGGATACGCCCGATATTTCCCGTTTGCTTGCTACACACCTCAGCACTATGCACGGCATTTGCCGGGAATGGTGGGTCTAGACAGGCCTGCATATACCTCCTCCTGGTTACCATCTTACAGACATCCTCTTATGATACTCTTTTGAAATATTTTCTGATTAGAAAATAATAGCTTTGGAGTTAATTGTACAAGTCTTGCTGTCGTAGGTTTGATTTGTATGATTTCAGATATTTTGTATTCCAGGTATTATGAGTTCTCTGGAAAAGGGCACATGTTGCTTTGATATAGTCATAAAATCATATATCTATTAATAGAAATTGATAATGTGATAGACCAATGCATACAAATTATGAATGCATGTCTTTTTCCCCTTCATGTATTGGATTTCAGGTGATATAGTGATACAAGATTTCTAACTTCCCCCCCCCCCTGCCATCTTTACTTCAGGTTGGTGGCATTCCTATTGATGGAATATTTCCTTCTATCAAGTATACAGTAAAGAAGGACTTACATTGAAAGTTGGCCTTGTCATATGGAATTGTCTCCCAAATTTCACAGTGAAGGTAAATATCTTGGTTATATTTTTTTTATTTTCTAAATGAAGAACGCCTCTAGCATGAGATTGTTAGTTCTTGAACGGACTACATAACATGTCCATTTTTTTTTATACAGAGAATGAGAAATATGGATTGGCTCTAGTGTTATATGTAGCCTTTGAACTTGGACATATTCAAATGATATCAAAGTAACTCATTTCATTTCTTCAACATACTGCAGGGTGCAACCGTCCGTTGATAAATCCATTGATGGCAAGGAGGCACAGAGACGGGAGATTATATGTACCCTGAAGGTGGTAAAGTCATATCATTCCTACCACAGCAGTTGTGAGGACTTTGTTGCAAAACATTAAAGGTGAGATTAAATGTCATTTTTATATCATTATCATTTAGTGTTCAAGAGGACTTAATTTACAGTTTTATAAAATCTCAGAATGTTAACACGTTTAATTGCTCGACATAATAATAATATAACTTTGAAGTCAAACTTAGTACTTCAGTCATCCTACCAAAAGAGTAGTATTTTGCTTGATTTCTTAGAGTTGTTCTTCTGTCATCTTAATGTTCACAGCTCATGTTTCCCACTAGTATACGGTAGAAGCGTGGCTGAAGTCGCCAATCTAAATCCTATGGTTTTGTCTTATTTTTTTCAATAAAAGTCAAGGAATGTTGGCTATTTACAGCAGAGACTAAGTGTTTAAATAGTTTGTTTTTTGTTGGGGTTTTTTAGCTGTCCTTGTACATTCATGTCATGTTGAACACATAAGATTTATAGTTCTCACTCAAAGATAAATGGATTTCTTTTGTTATGTTTTAATATTTGTAATTGTTAACGTCTAAGTATTTCTTTCAGCCTGTATGATACACTGGTCACTAACTACAGGGCAACCAGAGACCATGCCATTGAGGAAGGTCTCCGTTTTTCAACGAGATGTGCCTTGATAATTTCTAGGCAAATGCTTTAAAGGAAGTTCCTTTTAAGGACGTGTGGCTTGTCATCAAGAATGTACTGCATGGTCAGGCAGTGTGCAGAGAAACTTAAGCGATAATAAAGCCATCTCCACAATGAACTTGAAGGAACGGACCTTGGTCACTCAGCAACTTATCTGTGACCATATAAAGTAGGTGGGTTGTGGTACAACTAAGAACTTTGGAATATAATGCACTTTTCCCCTTTGTATTTATTTGTTTATGGTATGTCTGTAGAAAAAAATAACATAACAAATTCACAGAAATTTTGGTTTGTATGTGACAATTAAACTCTTGTGATACGAATAGTTATGTGTGTTCTTACCCTCTGTGTTAAATTTGAAGGATTTCATGAAGCATGTTCATTGACCAGCTATTATTAATTTTACAAGAAGTCAGCTATCGCTATTGCCTTTTTCCCCCTCATGTGTAGGCTATAAGGTGACATGGAGATAAAATATTTCTAATTTTTCTCCCGCCATCTTTACTTCAGGTTAGTGATTTTCCACCCAAACATCACAGTGAAGGACAATATCTTGGCTTTATTTTTGTATGTTTTAAATGTAGAACGCCTCTCGCTACATGTCATTGTCAAATCTGTAAATAAAAGCCCAATATTAAAAATAGTGTATTGAATATAGCCTTTGAACTTGGACATATTCAAATGATGTCAAAGTAACTCATTTGATTTCTTCAATATACTGCAGGGTGCAACCGTCCGTTGATAAATCCCTTGATGGCAAGGAGGCACAGAGACGGGAGATTACATGTACCCTGAAGGTGATAAAGTCACATAATTCCTACCACAGCAGTTGTGAGGACTTTGTGCAAACATTAAAGGTGACATTAAATAACTGCTTTGTTATAAATCATTGTCATTTAATGTTGAAGTGGACTTAATGTGTAGTTTTATAAAATCTCAGGTTAACATCATGTTGAATTGCTACACATAATAATAATATAACTTTGAAGTCAAACTTAGTACTTCAGTCATCCTACCAAAAGAGTAGTATTTTGTTTGATTTTTTAGAGTTATTCTTCTGTCATCTTAATGTTCACAGCTCATGTTTCCCACTAGTACGGACATTTCCAACATGTTACTGGATGAGACCAAGTACCACTACCTGTCTGTATACGGTATCGCATGGCTGAAGTCGCACGTGTTTCATGTGTTTCAGTCATATCAGTCAAAGAATTTTGGCTATTTACAGCAGAGACTAGTTATTGACATAAATATTAAATATGTGTTTTAAAGTTTTAGGAGCTGTCCTTGTACATCCATGTCCTGTTGAACCCATATGATTGTTTTTCTCATTTAAAGATAAATGGATTTGTTTTGTTCTGTTTTAATATTTGTGTAATTGTCAACATGCAAATATTTCTTTCAGCCTGTGTGATATTACTGGTCAATAAGTACAGGGCAACCAGGGACCATGCCATTGAACAAGGTCTCAGTTTTTCCAACGAGATGTGCGTATTAAGGACGAGATGTGCGTATTAAGGACGAGATGTGCGTATTAAGGACGAGATGTGCGTATTAAGGACGAGATGTGCGTATTAAGGACGAGATGTGCGTATTAAGGACGAGATGTGCGTATTAAGGACGAGATGTGCGTATTAAGGACGTGTGGCTTGTTATCAAGAATGTACTGCATGGTCAGGCAAGTGTGGAGAGACTTTAACGACAACAAAACCATCTCCACAATGAACTTGACTTGAAGGAGCAGACTTTAGTAGCTGGGCAACTTATCTGTGACCATATGAAGAAGGTAGGTTGTGGTAAATGTTAGAGCTTTGGAATATAATGTACTTTTCTCCTTTGCGTTCATTTGTTTATGGTATGTCTATGGAATACAATAACATAACAAATTCACAGAAAGAGTTCAGTTTAGTTTATATGTGACAGTTAAACTCTTGGGATGCGAATACATATGTGTGTTCTTACCATCTGTGTTAAATTTGAAAGATTTTAGGAAGCGTGTTCATTGACCGGGTATTATTAATTTCACTAGAAGTCAGCTATAGCTATTGTTTTGACAAGTTACAGCTTTATGCTGTATTTTCCCCCTCATGTGTTGGCTATAAGGTGACATGAAAGTAATATATTTCTAACTATTCTTCCGCACCATCTTTCCTTCAGGTTGGTGGTTTTCCTATTGAGGGAATCTTTCCTTCTATAAAATGTACAGCAAAGAATGATCTTGATTGAAAGTTGACCTTGTGATATGGAATTTCCCCCTAAATTTCACAGTGAAGGTAAATATCTTGGCTATATTTGTGATTGTCAATTCTTTCAATAAGAACTTAATATTAAAAATTGTGTAATAAATGTTGCCTTTGAACATGGACATATTCAAAAGGATATCAAAGTAACTCATTTAATTTCTTCAATATACTGCATGGTACACCCGTCGGTTGAAGAATTCCTTGATGGCAAGGAGGCAGAGAGACGGAAGATAGTATGCACCCTGAAGGTGATAAAGTCAAATTATTCCTACCACAGTTCTGTGGACTTTGTACAAACATTGAAGGTGGGATTAAATAACTGCATTTTTAGATCATCTAGTGAGCAAGCGGATTTAATCTGTAGTTTCATAAAATCTCAAGATGTTAACATCACGTTTAATTGCTAGAAATGATATAATTTTGAAGGCAAACTTTGTACTTCAGTCATCCTACCAAAAGAGTAGCATTTTGCTTGATTTCTTGGAGTTGTTCTTCTGTAATCTGAATGTTGACAGCTCATGCTTCCGTATAGTGCGAACATTTCCAACATGTTACTGGGTGAGACCAAGTACCACTACCTGTCTGTATACAGTATCACATGGGTGAAGTCGTCAGTCTGAATTCTATGGTTTTGTCTTATTTATTTTTAATCATATTAGTCGAAAGAATTTTGGCTATTTACAACAGAGAGTAAGGGATCAATCTTTGCTCCGTTTCTCTTTACATTATACACTACACCTCAGTTACATCATCGCATCCCACAACATTGATCATCATTTTTATGCTGACGACACGCAACTCTACACCCCACTCAGTGTGAACAATTACCCAACAACTAAAGAAACAGCCATCATCTGGATGACAGAAAACGAACTGAAATTCAACAATGATAAGACAAAATTGATAACATTTAGAAAAAAGGGAAAGGACCTTATATTAAATGAGCTAGTCAACTGCATTCATGACACTGCCCCTGACTATCTAAAATATCTCCTGAATGTTCACCACCCCAATCGTCCGCTTAGATCATCAGTCTTTGCAACTAAAGAAGTGTCCCTAGGACAATTTCTCGAACATTCTTTCACCTTTAAGGCCCCAGCTATGTGGCTTTCTTTGTCAGTCAAAACTAGAAATTGTACAACTCTTCCTTCCTTTAAACAATCGCTTAAAGCATGAGTTCTTCGACTCTCATAATATTGAACTTATTGACATTTTCTAAAACTTGTGTTAAGGGTTTGGTGTTTTATTGATGTATGGTATCTTTAATACTGATGTATATGTTATTATTCTTAGATCTCTTAGTTTGACTTCTTTAACTATTATTATACTGTTATAAACGGAGACTTTTAAAACTGACATCTAGACCTATCATGGGATGCGAGGGGTTGGCACCTCTAACGTGTGTGGGTGTGCGCGCGCAGGCGTGTATAAGGCCATCTTGTATTTAGTACATATCATCATTTAGATACTGTTAATTTTAATTGTAACATTCTTCATGTATGGAGATGTCATGATTTTATTTTGATCTTAAATAATATTGATTACATTATCAAATGTAACATATTTTATGACATATGTCTTGGCTTATGTAAAGCGTAACTGATCATGCCTCTCATGGATGGGGGCACTATATAAATTTTGTATTATTAATTATTATTATTATTATCATTAAGTGTTTAAATGGATATTAAATATGTTTTTTTTAAGTTTTAGAAGCGTCTTTGTACATTCATGTCATGTTGAAGACACAGAATTTTTTGTCACTCAAAGGATTTCTCTTGTTATGTTTTAATATTTGTGTAATTGTTAACATCTAAATATTTTCTAAGTTACAGCTTTATGCTGTCTTTTTTCCCCCTCATGTGCTGGCTATAAGGTGACATGGAGATAAAATAATTTTAACTATTTTCCCCTGTCATCTTTCCTTCAGGTTGGTGATTTTCCTAGTGAGGCAATCTTTCCTTCTATAAAATGTACAGCAAAGAATGATTGAAAATTGGCCTTGTAATATGGAGTGTTCCCCCAAACTTCACAGTGAAGGTGAATATCTTGGCTATATTTTTGTATGTTTTAAATGTAGAACACCTCTCTTGCTGTATGTCATTGTCAATTGTGTAAATAAGAACCTAATATTAAAAATCGTGTATTAAATTAAACCTTTGAACTTGGAAATATTCAAAAGGATATCAAAGTAACTCATTTCTTCAACACTGCAGGGTGCAACCGTCTGTTGATGAATTATTTGATGGCAAGAAGGCAGAGACGGAGATTACATGTACCCTGAAGGTGATGAAGTCGCATTATTCCTACCACAGTTGTGAGGATTTTGTGCAAACATTAAAGGTGAGAATAAATAACTGCATTTTTATATCATTATCATGTAGTGTTTGAACGGACTTAATCTATAGTTTTATAAAATCTCAGAATGTAAATTGTTATAAATAATATAACTTTGATATTTGAAGGCAAATTTTTCACTTCAGTCATACTACCAAAATTTTGCTTGACTTCTTGGAGTTGTTCTTCTATGATCTCAATGTTCACAGCTCTTGCTTCCCAATAGTACGGACATTTCCAACATGTCACTGGGTGAGACCAAGTACCACTACCTGTATGTATACAGTATCGCATGGCTGAGGTTGCACGTTTGAATCCTATAATTTTATCTACTTTTCTTCAGCCAAGGAATATTGGCTATTTAACACAGACACTAAGTGTTTAAATTAATATTAAATGTTTTTTTAAAATTAGGAGCTGTCCTTGTACATTCATGTCATGTTCAAGGCATGGTATTTTTTTTGTCCTTTAAAGATAAATGGATTTGTTTTGTTCTGTTTTAATATTTGTGTAATTGTCAACATGTAAATATTTCTTTCAGCCTGTATGATACACTGGTCAATAAGTACAGCGCAAGCAGAGACTATGCCATTTAACAAGGTCTCAGTTTTTCCAACGAGATGTGTCTTAATGATTTCTGGGCAAATGCCTTAAAGGAAATTCGTTTTTAAGGATATGTGACTTATCAAGAATGTACTGCATAGTTAGGCAGGTGTGCAGAGAGGTTTTAGCGACAATAAAGCTATCTCCACAATGAAGTTGAAGGAACGGTCTTCGGTTGCTAAGCAACTTATCTGTGACCATATAAGTAGGTGGGTTCTGGTACAAGTTAGAACTTTAGAATATAATGTACTTTTCCACTTTGTGTTCATTTGTTTATAGTATGTCTATGGAATACAATAACATAACAAATTCACAGAAAGAGTTCAGTTTAGTTTATATGTGACATTTAAACTCTTGGGATTTTAGTAAGTGTATTCACTGACCAGGTATTATTAATTTCACAAGAAGTCAGCTATCGCTATTGTTTTGACAAGTTACGGCTTTATGCTGCCTCATGTGTTGGCTTCCTGGTGACATGGAGATAAAAAAAAATTTTAAACTATTTCCCGGCCATATTTACTTTAGGTTAGTGGTTTTCCTATTGAGGGAATCTTTCCTTCCATAAAATGTACAGCAAAGAATGATTTTGATTGAAAATTAGCCTTGTGATATGGAATGTCCCCCAAACTTCACAGAGAAGGTAGATAACTTGGCTATATTTGTGTATGTTTTAAATGAAGAACACCTCTCTTGCTACATGTAATTTCCTTCTTTGGATGAATAAAGTATTATTATTATTATTATTATTATTATTATTATTATTATTATTATTATTATTATTATTAGTATTATTATTATTAGTATTAGTATTAGTACTAGTATTATATGTATTAGTACTAGTATTATTAGTATTAGTATTATTAGTAGTAGGAGTAGTAGTAGTAGTAGTAGTAGTAGTAGTAGTAGGAGTAGTAGTATTAGTATTATTAGTATCATGTCAATGTCAATGTCAATTCTTTAAATAGAAATCTAATATTAAAAATAGTGTATTAAATGTAACTTTTGAACTTAGACATATTCAAAATGATAGAAATTTAACTCATTTCATTTCTTCAACCGTTCGTTGATGAATTCCTTGATGGCAAGGAAGCACAGAGATGGGAGATTATATGTATCCTGCAGGTGGTAAAGTCACAATATCTTACCACAGTTGTGAGTATTTTGTGCAAACATTAAATGTCAGATTAAATAAGTGCATTTTATATCATTATCATTTAGTGTTCAAGCGGACTTAATTTAGTTTTATAAAATCTCAGAATGTTAACACGTTTAATTTCTACACATAATAATAATGAAACTTTGAAGTCAAACTTTGCAGTTCAGTCATCCTACCAAAAGAGTAGTATTTTGCTTGATTTCTTAGAGTTGTTCTTCTGTCATCTTAATGTTCACAGCTCATGTTTCCCACTAGTACGGACATTTCCAACATGTCACTGGGTGAGACCAAGTACCACTACCTGTCTGTATACAGTATCGCATGGCTGAAGTCGCCAGTCTGAATCCTACAGTTTTGTCTTATTTTGTTCAATCATATCAGTTAAGGAATTTTTGCTGTGTACAACAGAGACTAAGTGTATAAATGGCTATTAAATATGTTTTTAAGGTTTTGGGAGCTGTTCTTGTACATTTATGTCCTGTTGAAGCCATTTAGGATTTTTTTGTGTAACTCAAAGTTCTGTTTTAATATTAGCGTAATTGTTAACATCTATTTCTTTCAGCCTGTATGATACACTAGTCAATAACTACAGGGCAAAGAGAGGCCATGCCATCGAGCAAGGTCTGTTTTTCCAACGAGATGTGCCTTGATGATTTCTGGGCGATTGCATTAACATCTCCACAATGAACTTGAAGGAATGGACTTGAGTCGCTCAGCAACTTATATGTGACCATATGATGGAGGTGGGTTGTGGTACAAGTTAGAGCTTTGGAATTAATGTACGTTTACCTTTTGTGTTCATGTATTTATGGTATATCTATGTAATACAACAACATAACAAATTCACAGTTCAGTTTTGTTTATGTTACAGCCTTAGGATACAAATACATATGTTTTCTTACCCTCCGTGTTAAATGTGAAGGAATATAGGACTTGAAATTAATTTGTATCACATTATTCTATCCTAGGTTAGAAACATGATTTTCAAAGGTGGTCCTCTCATGCCAGCTTCCCAGTAAACAGGATTTGGAAACAGATCCAACATGGAGTCAAGGCTGCCGATGGGACAACAGGGGACATTCTTTGTGAATTCTTTATGGAGACAATTGGATTCCAATCACAGATTCGCTTCATGCCATTTGTTTGATGAGACCATTAGATAAAATATTTTTTGTGAACTGTAACTTGAATGGGAAAACTCATTGATTTGAAAACTTGTCATTTACCAAGGACAATCATATATGGGTTTATGTAAATGGCAATGAAATTGTTTCAAAGGACATCGCCAAGTTTTCGATAAGAATGTGTTAATGTCACACCATATCATCTTACTATGCAGATTTTCTAATTAGAATTAAGCAGAATCAATGTATCAAAATTATAAACACCCTTTTTGTATCCTTTTTTTTTTTTCTTCAAAAAGACTACAGCAACGCCCTTCTTTTTGTTCTTTCTGACAGGCTGAGAAAGCTACAGAGAATTCAAAACTTTGCTGCTCAAATTGTTTTCAAGAAGAAAAATCCGATCACATCTCACTTCTCCAATCCCTCTGCTGATTTCCCGTGAAGCAAATAATTGAATATAAATTGCCACATTGACATACAAATGCCCCAATGATTCTGGGCCTCAGTATTTAACTGAACCTTCACGTAAAATACCCCCACAAGAAATTTGTGCTCCTCCAAAAAGGAAGACGTGACATTGCTTGAACTACCGCCCAGTATCCCTAACTTCAATTTCTTGCAAAGTACTGGAGCATATCATAGCACACACGATAATGAACCACCAAGAAGAAAACAACGTACTGGTAGACTACCAATATGGATTCCGTAAGCACCATTCCTGTGAAACACAACTTATATCAACAATAGAGTCGATAGCTAAATCAATAGATGACAAAAAACAGGTTGACCTACTAATCCTTGATTTTAGTAAGGCTTTTGACACTGTACCCCACCAACGCTTCCTCCAAAAACTAGAGAATTATGGAATAAGAAACACCAACGATATATCCGATAATGAAACAAACAACCAACAGCTCCTGAAATGGTTTGAAAGTTGGCTCCGTGGTAGGACACAAAGAGTAATCCTAGAAGGAAAATCAAGCGAACCTTGTCATGTCCTATCTGGAGTCCCCCAGGGCACAGTCCTTGGACCTCTCTGTTTTTTAATATTCATAAATGATCTTGGGAAAAATCTGTCCCCTGATACAAATCTTAAACTGTTTGCCTGTTGTTTCGAGAAATAACAAACAAAGCCAGTGCAGAAAACCTTCAAAGAGATCTGTCAACCCTTGAAAAATGGACTGAAGAGTGGCATATGAAATTCCATCCATCAAAGTGCTATGTGATGAACGTTACACCAAAACGAAAGCCAGTCATATATGATTATACCCTCATGAACGAGCATCTGGAACACGTTCAAAGCATACCATATCTGGGAGTCCGCCTCAACAACAAACTCCAATGGGATGATCACATAAATGAAATCACGTCAAAAGCAAAGAGATGCCTTGGGTTTATCCACCGAAACCTGCGTCAATGCCCCATGCAAATTAAATCTCAGGCATACACAGCACTTGTTAGGCCGACGCTAGAATATGCTAGTGCTGCATGGGATCCACACCACCAATACCAAATTGACCAAATTGAAAAGGTACAGAGACAGGCAGCGCGAGTTGTAAAAAAATGCTGGTCAAGAGAACAAGGATGCGTGACTCAAGCATTACAGGAACTTAACTGGTCTTCTCTGGAAACCTGCCGAAAAACACTCTCGCCTCACACATATTTACAAAGCAATAAACACAGACACATCAACCGTGAAAATCCCAACTTATTTTTCTCAACGCAACAATGATTATACTCGCTCAACAAGAAATCATCACCAGCAAAAATTCATCAACCCACATACCCGGACCAACATTTACAAACACAGCTTTTTCCCTCGAACCATCTGCGAGTGGAATGCCCTGCCAAATAGAGTCATCAACAGCTTATCTGTTGACCAATTTAAACGTGTGCTTGGACGTGAAAATGTGTGAATATGAACTGTGAAGTGTAACACTATATTCGCATTCATGGGCAAAATGCCTTTTGCGAATTATCAATTCTGATTCAATGACACAATTTTAAAGTGAGCGAGCATTTGAATTTTCTGGACCAGAAACTGGGCCTGGAAGTCTGCCTCCGGAGACCAGAACGAAGGAAAATATTTTTAAACTCATACCAGTACCCGCCAAACTTATTTCACATGCATTTTTGATAAAATTAAGTTGTATACATGTAGTTATTTATAGTTTGTACTAAACCCCTCTTGTAAATCTATTTGAATTATTTCATTCCCATAATTCTATACTTTTCTTGTATTCAAATCATATTTTATTACTGTTATTATATTTAAAAAATGTAAATGACTGTTTGATTTTTTTGAAGGTTGGTTCTTTGATGGGGAAATATCAGAGGTTGGTAAGAGTATCAAACATATGCATTAACAAATGTTGTGAGGGAGAATGAACGTTGGGGATTTGAGGGAGTGTGCACTTGTAGAGAGGAAGTGGGTTAAGTTAAGTGTTGAAAATTTAAGGGATTAAATTAAAAATCTTTTGGGTGTAAAAGTATTTTAAATTATCAGGAATCAGAAAAAAAGCTATGATTGTCAGTGGCAAGAAATTAAGGCAGATTTAGAAAAAAAACGAGAAAGTAAAATAATTAAGCTTTAGAATTCGATTAATGACATTTCTGATAGAAATAGCCATTAATGATGAGATTAGATAATCTTATATGATCATTATTAGGTATGTACTACTGCTACTGATGCACTGTTGTTTTTGTTATCATATAGATTGCAAGTGATTGAATTGTATGTGAATTCGTTCTTCTATTTCTATGACATATGCCTATATTATATTCGTGCCCATTCTTAGGTTGATTTTTATGCTCAAAATTGCATCTTTATATTCTTCTCAAGGTCTTAGGTGACATGTCTTTTAAGGCCATGATAAGGACCATACTAGGTCTTGTACTTGGTGTGCTGATGCCATCGTGCTAAAGATCAAAACCTGGTAATGACTCAATGCTACGATATAGATTGGCACCTGCTTGTTCTTTGGTGTCAGGCTGTAAATCCATGTCATGTAGTTTATTGCTGCCATCTAGTTATAGGTCCGAACCTGTGAGTGACCCAAGGCTATGAGTAGATTGGCACAGACCTGCTGGTTCCCTGGTGTCAGGGCGTAGATCGATGTCTTGTAGAGTGTTACTGATATCAGGCTGTTGGTTGAACTTTGTAATGAGACAATATTATGATGTAGATTGGCGTTTAAATTGGGTGGTGCAATTGTGTCAGGCAATAGATCTTGTGACACCTTGCTACCGCTGCGTGCTATCGCATGAACTAAAGAAAACAAAAATAGTTGCGATGTCTCGTATTGTCATAAATCAATCATGACATAAAGTCATTAAACTCCTTTTTTAATGTTTTTTCAATACTTTAAAAGGAACATCATACATGTTTTTAAAGTTATCCAATTCCACGTACGATATACAAGTCGGCATAGAGTTCATAATCCAAAATATTGCAAATATTCATGACAATTCTCACTGAAGTCTTGACACATTACACGGGATAAAGAACCACGTGAGACCACGTATTCAATGGTTGATCAGCGACACGTGGCTTACACGATCTCATCACAGAGTTTTGAACGTAGGCAGCTATCGTGCAAACATTTTAGTGCGCAATTGTATGCCTTAGAATTGGATTTTTAGACCTAGGATGAGAGCCAAGAATGTGTTATTAAAAAAAGATTGCTTTAATGCAAAAAGTCAATTTTGAAAATTGAGGGTTACGCTATTTCATTATAAGGCTGGTGATATGTTATTTGAGCTCTTTCTTTGATTGCAGATGATCCCATATCTATTGCTTGGATTTTGGATACATAACAGGGCATCGTAGAATAATGCAATTCACCATGGACGAGGAATGCACGGTACGATATTTAGATTTGTTTGCTTGGTTTGTTAGTTAAGATGTTAGTTAAGGTGTTGTTAGTTAAGGTTTTGTTAATTAAGGTGTTAAGGTGTTGTTAGTTAAGGTGTTGTTAGTTAAGGTGTTGTTAGTTAAGGTGTTGTAAGTTAAGGCGTTGTTAGTTAAGGCGTTGTTAGTTAAGGCGTTGTTAGTTTAGATGTTGTTAGTTTTGATGTTGTTAGTTTAGATGTTGTTAGTTTAGATGTCGTTAGTTTATATGTCGTTAGTTTAGATGTTGTTAGTTTAAATGTTGTTAGTTTAGATGTTGTTAGTTTAGATGTCGTTAGTTTAGATGTCGTTAGTTTAGATGTTGTTACTCCTTTTGGAGTTTGAATGTTGTTGTTGTTTTTAGTTTGGATGTTGTTGTCGTTTTTAGTTGGGATATTGTTGTCGTTGGTAGTTTAGACGTTGTTGTTGTTAATTTGTTAGATGTTGTTTGTCGTTTTGTTGTTTGTCGTTGTTAGGTTGTTAGATGTTGTTTGTCGCTCTTAGAGGTCATTAGATGTTTGTGGTTGTTAGGCTGTTAGATGTAGTTTGTCATTGTTAGGTTGTTATCGTTAGTTTATTAGATGTTGTCAATGTTAGTTTCTTAGATGTTGTTGTCGATGTTAGTTAATTAGATATTGTTGTCGTTGTTAGTTTATTAGATATTGTTGTCGTTATTAGTTTATTAGATATTGTTGTCGTTGTTAGTTTATTAGATATTTTTGTCTTTGTTAGTTTATTAGATGATGTTGTCGTTGTTAGTTTATTAGATATTGTTGTCGTTGTTAGTTTATTAGATTTGTTGTCGTTGTTAGTTTATTAGATGTTGTTGTCGTTGTTAGTTTATTAGATGTTGTTGTCGTTGTTAGTTTATTAAATGTTGTCGTTCTCAGCTTATTAGATGATGTTGTCGATGTCAGTTTATTAGATGATGTTTGTCGATGTTAGTTTATTAGATTTTGTTGTCGTTGTCAGTTTATTAGATGTCGTCGTTGTTAGTTTATTAGATGTCGTCGTTGTTAGTTTATTAGATGTCGTTGTTAGTTTATTAGATTGTTAGTTTATTAGATGTCGTCGTTGTTAGTTTATTAGATGTCGTCGTTGTTAGTTTATTAGATGTCGTCGTTATTAGTTTATTAGATGTCGTCGTTTTTAGTATATTAGATGTTGTTGTCGTTAGTTTATTAGATGTTGTCGTTGTTAGTATATTAGATAATGTTGTCGAGGTTAGTTTATAAGATGTTGTCGGTGTTAGTTTATTAGATGTTGTCGTCGGTGTTAGTTTATTAGATGTTGTTGTCAGTGTTAGCTTAGATGTTGTTTGTCGATGTTAGTTTATTAGATGTTGTTGTTAAGATGATGTTAGTTAAGATGCTGTCAGTTAAGATGCTGATAGTTAAGATGCTGTTAGTTAAGATGCTGTCAGTTAAGGTGCTGTTAGTTAAGATGATGTCAGTTAAGATGCTGTTAGTTAAGATGCTGTCAGTTAAGGTGCTGTTAGTTAAGATGCTGATAGTTAAGATGCTGTTAGTTAAGATGATGTTAGTTAAGATGCTGATAGTTAAGATGCTGTCAGTTAAGATGCTGTCAGTTAAGATGCTGTCAGGTTAGTTAAGAATCTTTAATGCGCTTATGGTGTTTCAATCTCAGTCTGTCTGTGGTAATTTTTTATCCTGTGTTACAGGTCATCGAATCATGTCCTGACAGGCAAAGTTTAGAAGATCATCAGGATTGCAATTGACCAAGGCCGGAACAAGACATGTTTGGTACATTATTTTTGTTTAGTTTGTTAGTTACGATGTTGATGTTAGTTAAGGTTTTGTTAGTTAAGGTTTTGTTAGTTAAGGTGTTGTTAGTTAAGGTGTTGTTAGTTAAGAGTTAGGGTTTTGTTAGTTAAGGTCTGTTAGTTAAGGTTTTGTAAGTTAAGAGTTAGGGTTTTGTTAGTTAAGGTCTGTTAGTTAAGGTTTTGTTAGTTAAGAGTTAAGGTTTTGTTAGTTAAGGTCTGTTAGTTAAGGTTTTGTTAGTTAAGAGTTAGGGTTTTGTTAGTTAAGGTCTGTTAGTTAAGGTGTTGTTAGTTAAGAGTTAGGGTTTTGTTAGTTAAGGTCTCTTAGTTAAGGTGTTGTTAGTTAAGAGTTAGGGTTTTGTTAGTTAAGGTCTGTTAGTTAAGGTTTTGTTAGTTGTGTTGTTAGTTAAGATGTGTTGTTAGTTAAGATGTGTTGTCAGTTAAGATGTGTTAGTTAAGATGTGTTGTTAGTTAAGATGTGTTAGTTAAGATGTGTTGTCAGTTAAGATGTGTTAGTTAAGATGTGTTGTTAGTTAAGATGTGTTGTTAGTTAAGTGTCTTTAATGTGATTATGGTGTTTGAGAACAATAAGTCTTTTTTGTGGCAGGTTTTTTTTTCCTGTGTTACAGGTCATGGAAACATGTCCTGACAGGCAACGTTCTTCGAAGATCATCAGGATTGCATGAAGCGGTGAAAAACGCAATTGGATTTTATAAAAGACGAGTCATAATTGAGAGCTGTATATATGTGACTGTGAGCTGGAAATTATTGTGATTTGTGCTGTTACTGGCGTGGGTGATAGGCAGGTGATGCTGATAGGTCATGCTTTTTTCTTTTCACTCTCTTACTTGTATCATTACTTATTCATTGTAATGTCATTTTCATGATTAAAAAACCCCCAACTTTTGCCTCTTCTGTTCTTATCACAAAAATAACATATGATTGATTTCCTACCTCTGAAACAACTACCTGCCCAGTTTATTAATGTATCTCAAGTACTTGGAGGACTGTTGTTTTCGGAGGTTGTTTTATAGCTTTGATTGTTGTACGTCATTACCCATATTTTGCAAATTTCACTGACTTGTTCCCCTTTGTGTTTTGATGTTTAGATAGAAATTTGTTTGTAGCTTGTGACCAAGTCAATTTTTTCATCTAAGATCAATAAAATTATCTTATCTTATCAAGTCCAGGTGGACAGGGAAAAATTCAA
This sequence comes from Doris montereyensis, assembly GCA_037039925.1. Taxonomy (NCBI): domain Eukaryota; kingdom Metazoa; phylum Mollusca; class Gastropoda; order Nudibranchia; family Dorididae; genus Doris; species Doris montereyensis. The sequence continues at coordinate 445,823 of JAXRKP010000079.1, read as the reverse complement.
TGAATGCTATACTGAAATCATCATTGACATTCTTTAATTGCTATGTGTTTTTTCTTCTTCTTTTCTTTTAATGTACTTGTAGTTTAGACTTAAATGGTTTGCCCAGTGCCAAATTGTTGAGAGCCATTATAAAAGAAATAAATCATTTGTTCAGGAAACTTAAATTTCATTTGCCTTTTTTTCCGGCGTTTGTCCAGTTCCATATTTGTTTCCTTATCACTTGTTTTCGTCTTCTTTCAATTTTTCATACGGGAAAGCTTTCTTCTATCACATCACTAGTAAAATAAGCTGCACTTTATCCTGGTTTTTGTCATTTTAAGTCAATAAGACAATACGAAATCACCCCTTGGACAGCACGCTGGTCTATGAAAGGCTTTATCTCTCAACTGCAGCTAGTATTCATTTACACCATGACAGGATGAATGATGATGTGCTAGCAATTGGTTCTGATAGATGCAACATGTGTACCAAGAATTGGATCTGTCTCATACCTGACAAATCAATCATTCGATCACTAGTGTCACAGTAGATTTGACTATGGTAATCTGGCAAGGAATTTTTAACAAGCATGGGTTTGAAGTTTTAAAGTAATATCAGATTTGATGTCATTGAATCTAGCCTGCCTATAAGCGAACAAGTTTTTATCCCCAAAACCCAAGTATATATGCCAGAAAATTTCCTTTGGCTTGTGAGAAACATTGTTAAACCTTGGGACTAAGATGATCAGAATGGTAATAATACATGTAAAATTAAATCAGTTGTGCACAAGAAAACAATATGAATTGGAGCAAAGAAATTTGCCTCTGGGATTGTGAAAGAGAAGGCAATTCACAAAGTTGGAAGCCCTATAGGACGGCAGTGTATAGGCATAAAAACAAATCTAGATTGCTAGATAATAGGCCTTGAACACAATTTTAACACTATCAATATTCACCCAACTTTTATACCCTCACTTGACATCAGGAACAACACAGCATCTAAAAAGGAGATCAATCTGCTTAGAATGAGAACAATTGCAATGTGTATCTCTAAAACAGGGAACACCCAAGCATGCTATTCGATACAAAGTTAACATACGACTTGAAAGACTTGGAAATTCTTGAACTTTTGCCTAATGTTGTTTTGACAAATATTTTTAAAAACGCATGTAAAAGGATAAAGCACATGTTGGGGGAAAATAATGCAGCGAAATAAACTATGAGTGTCTTTTAGTACTCTTTGTTTTTGTTTTGGAAAAAAAAACAAAGGTAACCTGTAATCAAACTACTTTAGAGCAGAGGTTCCCAAACTGGGATGCATCAGCCCCCAAGAGTCGAGGCTCATGGGAATTTCTGAAAGTCAAAACCATTGCAACAAGATAACGAACACTATTTATGACATTATGGCATATCTATTTCCCATAATACCGCATACACTCAAAAATTAAATTTTGAAGTAGAATTTGTTGATCCGTTACTGCAATATTACACTATGAACTTAATCTTTTACATGTGGTATAATCGTTTATTATCTCACGGGCTCAGATCATAACAAGAAAAGTTGGGGGTTCATGGAAATCTCTTAACAATCCACAGGGGGCTGATGGGGGATGAAATAAGAAAACTCTTGATTCAAAGAAAATAAATATAAAACAATGTGAGGCGAACCAGCGGACACAGTAGTTGTCTAGAGGTACGACGCTTGTCTCTCAATCAAAGAGTACCAGGTTCCAACCTGGACATTACAGCCTGAAAATTTACCTGTCGTATTTTCAGGTGAAAAATAGTCCATCCTCCTCATCCCATGAAAACAGGATCACGCACCTAATCCTATCAGGTGGACAAGCCTGGATGCTTTGTGTTTACAATGTGCACACCAAGGACCTCTATAGAAGTTATGTTTGCTTGGCTATTGAGGTTATTAACCTGAATTACCGAAATCACTGCCATGGTGGATAAACAATTGTAACAAAATGCAAAAAAATATGATGGGAGACAAGCAAAATGTTAAGAAATAGTTAAATTAAATAAAGTAAAGGTCCTTCGAGGCCTTTACGGCCCATGGAGCCAATTTTATTCCGGTTTTTATAGTGTGAAGCGGAACAGGTGATAATAATCACCTCTGGGATGGGACACTAGTCTGACGCAGATTTTTACGCCCAAGTTAGTGCTTTAACCCATTTTACACACTTGAGTCGAGTGGGGGGGGGGGGTGCGTCTAGTTTCTTTCCCAAAGAACACAACGTCAGATCTAGCTTTGCTCAGATTTAAACCAGGGACCACATGATCCCCAGCCCGGCAGCCTCACCATTCGCCACCGACGCTATGTTAGACAAAGAAAAGAGTGGATGCGTCAAAAAAGTAATATAAAAATCATATCAAATTAGTTTGAACAACGTTATATAGGCTGCTTGCCAATATTCAACATTGCTTTTCATTTTGACAAAACTATGGAAACTACGTCAAAGTTATCAAATGATAAAAGCAGAATTCGATAACTTTCAAAGAATGAAAGTTGCTACACATTATGTTGTCATTTTGTATGCGGGGTATCTTTTGATTCTATTGATATTTGAACGAGTTCTATTGCTTTTCATGATTTTGCTCATTATAGCAGTTTATTCAAAATCACGTGAAATGTTCGTGCGTTTCCACAATTGATTGTGTGGATAAAAGAGATAATTTTAGGTTCTAATCCGAATAAAATGACATACAATTAAAATAAAACAGCTCATATATGTCTGGGGTTAAAAAAAATCAAAATGGCCGCCTAAAATCCAAGATGGACGCCACATTTTATAAAAACGTGTAATTATCTTTAAAAAATACTGATATATCTACAATCATCAAAGACAAAAGTTAAAGAATATCATATTAAACACATGTGTGTCAAAAATAACAAAGATGCATTGAAAATCA
>JAXRKP010000079.1:430426-437926 GCA_037039925.1 Doris montereyensis | reverse complement strand
CCGCGTATAGGATAAATCACAGTGCCTTTACCACGTATAGGATAAATCACAGTGCCTTTACCACGTATAGGATAAATCACAGTGCCTTTACCACGTATAGGATAAATCAAAGTGCCTTTACCACGTATAGGATAAATCAAAGTGCCTTAACCATGTATAGGATAAATCAAAGTGCCTTTACCACGTATAGGATAAATCACAGTGCCTTTACCACGTATAGGATAAATCACAGTGCCTTTACCACGTATAGGATAAATCAAAGTGCCTTAACCATGTATAGGACAAATCACAGTGCCTTTACCACGTATAGGATAAATCAAAGTGCCTTTACCACGTATAGGATAAATCACAGTGCCTTTACCACGTATAGGATAAATCACAGTGCCTTAACCATGTATAGGATAAATCAAAGTGCCTTAACCATGTATAGGATAAATCAAAGTGCCTTTACCACGTATAGGATAAATCACAGTGCCTTTACCACGTATAGGATAAATCAAAGTGCCTTAACCATGTATAGGATAAATCACAGTGCCTTTACCACGTATAGGATAAATCACAGTACCTTAACCATGTATAGGATAAATCAAAGTGCCTTTACCACGTATAGGATAAATCAAAATGCCTTTACCACGTATAGGATAAATCAAAGTGCCTTAACCATGTATAGGATAAATCACAGTGCCTTTACCACGTATAGGATAAATCACAGTGCCTTTACCACGTATAGGATAAATCAAAGTGCCTTAACCATGTATAGGATAAATCAAAGTGCCTTTACCACGTATAGGATAAATCAAAATGCCTTTACCACGTATAGGATAAATCAAAGTGCCTTTACCACGTATAGGATAAATCAAAGTGCCTTTACCACGTATAGGATAAATCAAAGTGCCTTTACCACGTATAGGATCAATCACAGTGCCTTTACCACGTATAGGATCAATCAAAGTGCCTTTACCACGTATAGGATCAATCACAGTGCCTTTACCACGTATAGGATCAATCAAAGTACCTTTACCATGGATACAACAAATACAGGGTGTCTATACGATGGATATGATAAAACAATGTGCCTATACGATGGATATGATAAAACAAGGTGTCTATACGATGGATATGATAAAACAATGTGCCTATACGATGGATATGATAAAACAAGGTGTCTATACCATGGATGTGATAAAGCAAGGTGTCTATACCATGGATATGATAAAACGAGGTGTCTATACCATGGATATGATAAAACAATGTGCTTATACGATGGATATGATAAAACAAGGTGTCTATACCATGGATATGATAAAACAATGTGCCTATACCATGGATATGATAAAACAAGGTGTCTATACCATGGATATGATAAAACAAGGTGCCTATACCATGGATATGATAAAACAAGGTGCCTATACCATGGATATGATAAAACAAGGTGTCTATACCATGGATGTGATAAAACAAGGTGCCTATACCATGGATATGATAAAACAATGTAACTATACCATGTATATGATAAAACAAGGTAACTATACCATGTATATGATAAAACAAGGTGCCTATACCATGGATAGGATAAAACAAGGTGCCTATACGATGGATATGATAAATCAATGTAACTATACCATGGATATGATACAACAAGGTGATTACATCACGGAAATGATAAAACAAGGCGTATATACCATGGATATGATAAAACAAGGTGCCTATACCATGGATATGATACAGCAAGGTAACTATACTATGGATATGATACAACACGGTAACTATACCATGGATATGATACAACAAGGTAACTACACCATGGATAGGATAAAACAAGGTGCCTATACCATGGATAGGATAAAACAAGGTGCCTATACCATGGATAGGATAAAACAAGGTGCCTACACCCTGGATGTTATAAAACAAGGTAACTATACCATGGATATGATAAAACAATGTGACTATGCCATGGATATGATAAAACAAGGTAACTATACCATGGATATGATAAAACAATGTGACTATACCATGGATATGATAAAACAAGGTGACTATGCCATGGATATGATAAAACAAGGTGACTACACCATGGATATGATAAAACAATGTGACTATACCATGGATATGATAAAACAATGTGACTACACCATGGATATGATAAAACAAGGTGACTATGCCATGGATATGATAAAACAAGGTGACTACACCATGGATATGATAAAAACAATGTGACTATACCATGGATGGAATAAAACAAGGTGCCTATCCCATGGATATGATAAAACAAGGTGACTATACCATGGATATGATAAAACAAGGTGACTATACCATGGATAAGATACAACAAGGTGACTATACCACGGATAGGATAGAACAAGGTGACTATACCATGGATAGGATAGAATAAGCTGACTGTACCATAGATATGATACAACAAGGTGACTATACCATCATGGATATAATAGAAGAAAGTGACTATACCATGGATATGATACAACAAGGTGACTATACCATGGATATGCTAAAACAAGGTGACTATACCATGGATATGATAAACAAGGTGCCTACATCCTGGATGTTATAAAACAGAGTGCCTATACCATGTATATGATAAAACAAGATGACTGCATCATTGGTATGATTAAACAAGGAACCTATATCATGAATAGGAAAGAACAAGGTGACTATAGCAAGGATATGATTAAACAAGGTGCCTACACACTGGATGTTATAAAACAGAGTGACTACACCATGGATATGATTAAACAAGGTGCCTATATCATGGATATGATAAATAAGGTCACTATACTATAGATATGATTAAACAAGGTGGCTACACCATGGATATGATAAATAAGGTGACTGTACCATGGATATGATAAATAAGGTCACTATACTATAGATATGATTAAACAAGGTGCCTACACACTGGATGTTATAAAACAAGGTGGCTACACCATGGATATGATAAACAAGGTGAATATACCATGGATATGATAAAACAAGGTGCCTATACCATGGATATGATACAACAAGGTGACTATACCATGGATATAATAAAACAGAGTGCCTATACCATGGATATGATAAAACAAGATGCCTACATCATTGGTATGATTAAACAAGGTGCCTATATTATGGATAAGATAGAACAAGGTGACTATACCATGGATATGATATAACAAGGTGACTATGCAATGTATATGATACAACAAGGTGACTATACCATGGATATGATACAACAAGGTAACTATACCATGGATATGATACAACAAGGTGACTATACAATGTATATGATACAATAAGGTGACTATAACATGGATACTATAGAACAAGGTGACTATACCACAGATATCATAAAACAAGGGGCCTTCACCATGGATATCATACAACACGGTGCCTATACCATATGACAAACAAGGTGACTATACCATGTATATGATACAACAAGGTGACTGTACGATGTATATGACAATCAAGGTGACTATACCATGGATAGGATAAAAAGAAGGTGACTGTACCATGGATATGATAAAACAAGGTAACTATATCATGGATAGGATAAAACAAGGTGACTATACCATGTATATGACAAACAAGGTGACTATGCCATGCATATGACAAACAAGGTAACTATACCATGGATATGATAAAACAAGGTAACTATACCATGGATATGATAAAACAAGGAAACTATACAATGGATAGGTTAAACTAAGGTAATTATACCATGGATATGACAAAACAAGGTGACTATACCATGTATATGACAAACAAGGTGACTATACCATGGATAGGATAAAAGAAGGTGTCTATACCATGGATATGACAAAACAAGGTGACTATACCATGTATGTGACAAACAAGGTAACTATACCATGGATATGATAAAAACAAGGTAACTATACCACGTATCTGACAAACAAGTTGCCTATACCATGGATATGATAAAACAAGGTAACTATACCATGGATATGATAAAACAAGGTAACTATACCATGGATATGATAAACAAGGTGCCTATACCATGGATATGATGAAACAAGGTAACTATACCATGGATATGATAAAACAAGGTAACTTTACCATGGATATGATAAAAGAAGGTAACTATACCATGGATAAGATACAATAAGGTAACTTTACCATGGATATGATAAAACAAGGTAACTATACCAGGGATAAGAGACAATAAGGTAATTATATCATGGATATGATAAAACAAGGTGCCTATACCATGGATATGATAAAACAAGGTAACTATACCATGGATAACATACAATAAGGTAAGTTTTCCATGTATATGATAAAACAAGGTAACGATACCATGTATATGATAAAACAAGGTAACTATACCATGGATACCATAAAACCAGGTAACTATGCCATGGCTATGATAAACAAGGTGCTTATACCATGGATATGAAAGAACAAGGTGACAATACCATTGATATGATAAAACACGTTGCCTATACCATGTATATGATAAAACAAGGTAACTATACCAAGTATATGATAAAAGAAGGTAACTATACCATGTATATGATAAAACAAGGTAACTATACCATGTATATGATAAAACAAGGTAACTATACAATGGATGTGATATATCAAGGTAACTATACCAGGGATATGATAAAAGCAGGTAACTATACCATGGATAGGATAAAACAAGGTGCCTATACCATATATATGATAAAACAAGGTAACTACACCATGGATATGATAGACAAGGTGCCTATACCATGTATAAGATAAAACACGTAACTATACCATTGATATGATAAAACAAGTTGCCTATACCATGGATATGATAAGCAAGGTGACTATACCATATATATGATAAAACACGCTGCATATACCATGGATATGATAAAACAAGGTGCCTATACCGTGTATATGATAAACAAGGTGCCTATACCATGTATATGATATAACAAGGTGCCTATACCGTGTATATGATAAACAATGTTCCCATACCGTGTATATGATAAACAAGGTGCCTATACCATGTATATGATAAACAAGGTGCCTATACCATGTATATGATAAACAAGGTGCCTATACCATGTATATGATAAACAAGGTGCCTATACCATGTATATGATAAACAAGGTGCCTATACCATGTATATGATAAACAAGGTGCCTATACCTAGTATATAATAAACAATGTGCTTATACCATGTATATGATAAAACAAGGTGCCTATACCTAGTATATAATAAACAATGTATCTATACCGTGTATATGATAAACAAGGTGCCTATACCATGTATATGATAAACAAGGTGCCTATACCATGTATATGATAAACAATGTGCCTATACCATGTATATGATAAACAAGGTGCCTATACCTAGTATATAATAAACAATGTGCCTATACCATGTATATGATAAACAAAAACAAGTATATAATAAACAATGTGCCTATACCTAGTATATAATAAACAATGTGTCTATATGTATATGATAAACAATGTGCCTATACCTAGTATATAATAAACCATGTGTCTATACCGTGTATATGATAAACAATGTGCCTATACCATGTATATGATAAACAATGTGTCTATACCATGTATATAATAAACAATGTGTCTATACCATGTATATGATAAACAATGTGCCTATATCATGTATATGATAAACAATGTGTCTATACCATGTATATAATAAACAATGTGTCTATACCATGTATATGATAAACAATGTGCCTATATCATGGATGTGATAAAACAACCTGCCTATGCCATAGATATGATAAAACAAGGTGCCTATAACATGGATATGATAAACAAGGTGCCTATATCCTGGATATGATAAACAAGGTAACTATACCATGTATATGATAAAACAAGGTAACTATACCATGTATATGATAAAACAAGGTACCTATAACATGGATATGATAAAACAAGGTACCTAATGCATGGATATGATAAAACAAGGTACTTATAACATGGATATGATAAAACAAGGTACCTATACCATGGATATGATAAAACAAGGTAGCTATACCATGGATATGATAAAACCGGGTAACTATACCATAGCTATGATAAACCAAGGTGCCTATACCATGGATATGATAAAACAAGGTGAGTATACCATGGATACGATAAAACAAGGTAACTATACCATTGATATGATAAAAGCCGTTGTCTATACCATGTATATGATACCACAAGTTAATTATACCATGAATTTGATAACCAAGGTAACTATACAATGGATACGATAAAACACGTTGCCAATATCATGGATATGATAATACCAGGTAACTATACCATGGATATAATAAACAAGGTGCCTATACCATTGATATGATAAAACACGTTACCTATAATATGGATATAATAATACCAGGTGCCTATACCATGGATATAATAAACAAGGTGACTATACTATTGATATGATAAAACACGTTGCCAATACCATGGATATAATAATACCAGGTGCCTATACCATGGATATAATAAACAAGGTGACTATACTATTGATATGATAAAACAAGTTGCCTATACCATGGATATGCTAAACAGGGTGCCTATACTATGGAAATGATAAACAAATGTGCCTATACCATGGATATAATAAAACACGATGTCTATACCATGTATAAGATAAACAAGTTGCCTATACCATAGATATAATAAAATAGTTGCCTTTACCATATATAAGATAAACAAGTTACCTAAATCATCTATAAGGTAAACAAAGTGCCTATACCATGTATAAAATAAACAAGTTGCCTATACCATGGATATGATAAACAAGGTGCATATACCATGTATGTGATAAAAAAAGTGACTATATCATTGATATGATAAAACAAGGTGCCTATTCCATGGATATGATAAAACAATGTGACTATACTATGAATATGATACAATAAAGGTGACTATACCATGGATATGATACAACAATGTGACTATACTATGAATATGATACAATAAGGTGACTATACCATGGATATGATAAAACAAGGTGACTATACAATGGATATGATAAAACAAGGTGCCTATAATATGGATATGATACAACAAGGTGCCTATAATATGGATATGATAAAACAAGTTGCCTATAATATGGATATGATATAACAAGGTGACTAAACCATGTATATGATACAACAAAGTGACTATACCATGGATATGATACAACAAGGTGACTATACCATGGATATGATAAAACAACGTGACTATACCATGGATATGATACAATAAGGTCACTATACCATCGATATGATACAACAAGGTGCCTATAACATAGATATAACAAAACAAGGTGCCTATAACATGGATATAATAAAACAAGGTGCCTATACCATTGATATAATAAAACAAGGTGACTATACCATTGATATAATAAAACAAGGTGCCTATACCATTGATATAATAAAACAAGGTGCCTACACCTGGATGTTATAAAACAAGGTGACTATACCATGGATATGATACAACAAGGTGACTATACCATGGATATGATACAACAAGGTGACTATACCATGT
>JAXRKP010000079.1:400426-427926 GCA_037039925.1 Doris montereyensis | reverse complement strand
ATAAAACAAGGTGCCTATACCATGGATATGATAAAACAAGCTGCCTATACCATGGATATGATAAACACGGTGCCTATACCATGTATATGATAAAACAAGGTGCCTATACCATGGATAGGATAAAAGAAGGTGCCTATACCATGGATATGATAAAACAAGGAAACTATACCATGTATATGACAAACAAAGGTAACTATACCATGTATATGACAAACAAGGTGACTATACCATGGATAGGATAAAAAGAAGGTGCCTATACCATGGATATGATAAAACAAGGTAAATATACCATGTATATGACAAACAAGGTGACTATACCATGGATAGGATAAAACAAGGTGACTATACCATGTATATGACAAACAAGGTGACTATACCATGTATATGATAAACAAGGTGACTATACCATGGATATGATAAAACAAGGTGACTATACCATGTATATGACAAACAAGGTGCCTACACCATGGATATGATAAAACAAGGTAACTATACAATGGATAACATACAATATGGTAACTTTACCCTGTATATGATAAAACAAGGTAACTATACCATGGATAAGATACAATAAGGTAACTTTCCCATGTATATGATAAAACAAGGTAACTTTACCATGGATATGATAAAACAAGGTAACTATACCATGGATAACATACAATAAGGTAACTTTCCCACGCATATGATAAAACAAGGTAACTATACCATGGATATGATAAAACAAGGTAACTATACCATGGATATGAAAGAACAAGGTAACTATACCATTGATATGATAAAACACGTTGCCTATACCATGTATATGATAAAACAGGGTAACTATACCATGTATATGATAAAACAAGGTAAGTATACCATGTATATGATAAAACAAGGTAACTATATCCTGGATATGATAAAACAAGGTAACTATACCATGGATATGATAAAACAAGGTAACTATACCATGTATATGATAAAACAAGGTAACTATACCATGGATATGATAAAACAAGGTAACTATACCATGGATATGATAAAACAAGGTAACTATACCATGGATATGACAAACAAGGTGCCTACACCATGGATATGATAAAACAAGTTGCCTATACCATGGATATGATAAAACAAGGTAACTATACCATGGATATGATAAAACAAGGCGCCTATACCATATATATGATGAAACAAGGTAACTATACCATTAATATGATATAACAAGGGGCCTATACCATGGATATGATAAACAAAGTGCCTATACCATGTATATGATAAACAAGGTGCCTATACCATGGATATGATAAGCAAGGTGACTATACCATTGATATGATAAAACAAGTTGCCTATACCATGGATATGATAAGCAAGGTGCCTATACCCTCGATATGATAAACAATGTGCCTATACCATGTATATGATAAAACAAGGTGCCTATACCGTGTATATGATAAACAAGGTCCCTATACCATGCATGTCATAAACCAAGGTGCCTATACCATGTATATGATAAATAATGTGCCTATACAATGTATATGATAAACAAGGTGTCTATAACATGTATATGATAAAACAAGGTGCCTATACCATGTATATGATAAACAATGTGCCTATACCATGTATATGATAAACAATGTGCCTATACCATGGATGTGATAAAACAACATGCCTATGCCATAGATATGATAAAACAAAGTGCCTATAACATGGATATAATAAAACAAGGTAATTATACAATGTATATGATAGAACATGGTGACTATACCATGGATATGATAAAACAAGGTAACTATACCATTGATATGATAAAAGACGTTGTCTATACCATGTATATGAGAAAACAAGTTAATGATACCATGGATTTGATAAACAAGGTAACTATACAATGGATACGATAAAACACGTTGCCAATACCATGGATATAATAAACAAGGTGACTATACTATTGATATGATAAAACACGTTGCCAATACCATGGATATGATAATACCAGGTGCCTATACCATGGATATAATAAACAAGGTGACTATACTATTGATATGATAAAACAAGTTGCCTATACCATGGATATGATAAACAGGGTGCCTATACTATGGATATGATAAACAAAGGTGCCTATACCATGGATATAATAAAACACGATGTCTATACCATGTATGAGATAAACAAGTTGCCTATACCATAGATATAATAAAATAGTTGCCTATACCATGTATAAGATAAACAAGTTACCGACACCATCTATAAGATAAACAAAGTGCCTATACCATCTATAAGATAAACAAAGTGCCTATACCATGTATGTGATAAACAATGTGACTATACCATGTATAAGATAAACAAGTTACCTAAACCATCTATAAGATAAACAAGTTACCTAAACCATCTATAAGATAAACAAAGTGCCTATACCATGTATGTGATAAACAATGTGACTATACCATTGATATGATAAAACAAGGTGACTATGCCATGGATATGATAAAACAAGGTGACTATACGATGGATATGATAAAACAAGGTGACTATGCCATGGATATGATAAAACAAGGTGACTATGCCATGGATATGATAAAACAAGATGACTATGCCATGGATATGATAAAACAAGGTGACTATGCCATGGATATGATAAAACAAGGTAACTATACGATGGCTATGATAAAACAAGGTGACTATGCCATGGATATGATAAAACAAGGTGACTATGCCATGGATATGATAAAACAAGGTGACTATGCCATGGATATGATAAAACAAGATGACTATGCCATGGATATGATAAAACAAGGTGACTATGCCATGGATATGATAAAACAAGGTGACTATGCCATGGATATGATAAAACAAGGTGACTATGCCATGGATATGATAAAACAAGGTGACTATACGATGGCTATGATAAAACAAAGGTAACTATACGATGGATATGATAAAACAAGGTGACTATACGATTGATATGATAAACAATGTAACTATACCATGTATATGATAAAACAAGGTAACTATACGATTGATATGATAAACCATGTAACTATACCCTGTATATGATAAAACAAGGTAACGATACGATGGATATGATAAAACAAGGTGACTATACGATTGATATTATAAACAATGTAACTATACCATGTATATGATAAAACCAGGTAACTATACGATTGATTTGATAAAACAAGGTGACTATACGATTGATATGATAAAACAAGGTGACTATACGATGGCTATTATAAAACCAAGTAACTATACGATTGATATGATAAAACAAGGTGACTATACGATTGATATGATAAAACAAGGTGACTATAACTTGTATATGATAAAACAAGATGACTATATTATGGATATGATAAAACAAGAAAACTATACCATGGGTATGATAAAAGAAGATGACTATATTATGTATATGATAAAACAAGGTGACTTTACCATGGATAGGATAAAACAAGGTAAGTATACCATGTATATGACAAAACAAGGTAACTATTCCATGTATATGATAAAACAAGGTAAATATAACATATATATGATAAAACAAGATGACTACATTATGGATAGGATAAAACAAGATAACTATACCATGGATATGATAAAACAAGGTGACTATACCATGGATATGATAAAACAAGGTGACTACACCATTGATATGATATAACAAGGTGACTACACCATTGATATGATATAACAAGGTGACTACACCATTGACATGACATAACAAGGTGACTACACCATTGATATGATATAACAAGATGACTTCACCATTGATATGATAAAACAAGGTGACTACACCATTGATATGATATAACAAGGTGACTACACCATTGATATGATATAACAAGGTGACTATACCATGGATATCATAAAACAAAGTGACTATACTATTGATATGATAAATCAAAGTGCCTGCACCATTGATATGATAAAACAACATAAAGGGCTGACATCATTGATCTGATAAAAGTTGCCTATGCAATGAATATGATACAACAAAGGGCTTACACCATTGGTTTGATGAAAAACAATGCCCACACTATGGCTATGATAAAACGCCTACACATGGATATAGTAATAAGAAAAAGCATGTATGGCGCTGAACAGTTTTAAACAAAAAACTCAACACCTTTGATATCATGAAACATAAATCCATACATATGCTATAAAACTGGCGCAGCTTATCCGCGCTTGGAAAGGTCGACAGTTAGTAGGCCTGGGTGCTACTCGCGCCATTACTGGATATCAACGAATGCAATGTTTCGAGGCAGGGCTGGGCAAACCCCATTTGTTCGGACTCCTCAAACCTCAAGTCTAAACCCTCCTAGGTTATTTCCTTCAAATGTAGAAACTTCCGGTGAGTGCCAAATCTAATTTCAAATCCAATTACTTCCGTCAAGTCTAGTTACTTCCGGTAATTACTTTCGGTGGTTTGAGAGACTTGCCTCAAATCCTATTGGGAGCGGGGCGAAGGTGATGGTAGATCATTGACGACGACGGACGCGTGATCTTGCCATCGTGTCAAGAGAAGAGAAGGCAACGCGGCGTTTGAATCCTACCCCACCACCCCCCTCCCCCCACTATCTCAATGGTTCCGTCGACAGCTAGGAACTCTCAGTATATGGTCCCAGATCGACAGTCAACGGTATGTTCTATTAGACGTAATATTATCATTAGCATGAATGTACATGTTTGTATGTATGTATGTATGTATGTCAGTATGTATGTATGTGTGTGTATGTATGTGTGCGTGTATTATGTATGTATGCGCGTATGTAAGTATGTATTATGTATGTATGTATGTATGTATGTATGTGTGTAAATGTATGTGTGCATGTATGTGTGTGTATTTATGTATGTGTGTATGCATGTATGTATGCATGCATGTATGCATGCGTGTGCATGTATGTATATACATTTATTTGAATTTCCTAATAGCTTCATATACCATACAATTTTAATTTATGTAACCTTTTATGAAATAATTTTACTTTGAATAAGATTTACTTTTACTTTGAATAACATTCCAATATCAGTGCTTTCGTCGATGTCCCGTGGGTAGAAGCTAACCTACGAAAGACGATGTAATAAAATTCTGTAGTGCTACTCAAACCCCTATCATTATTATTGTTATCCTTTATTTAATTCAACAGTCTTCCCCTACCGTCAACCTCATGAACTGGCCCCGCCTCTCCCCGTCGCTGTCACGCACGCGTGCACGAACTAGATTTGCCTAGGGTTTGAGACTCGTCACAGAAATTGAGACTCGCCATAACATTTGAGATTTGCTCAAGGGTTTGAGACTCGCCATAAGATTTAAGACTTGCTCAAGGGTTTGATACTCGCTTCAAGATTTGATACTCGCTTAAGATTTGATATAGATTTGATACTCGCTTAAGATTTGAGACTTGAGGAACAAACGCCTATCGCGCAGTTATCTGACAAGCAAGTGAGGGGCGAGCGCGAGTGAGGGATTCGTATGAGGTGTATCGCGCGGGGTGGGAACTAGGTCTGGACCGAGACCCTCACCGACTACCGACTGCCGAGTTCTTTCCACCTTGCTGTTTTATACGTTAGCTCATAGCTGCAGGAGATAACAAATCAATAGCGTATTAATGGAACATTTAGATTTATGATTAAAAAGGTATTACATTTTTCTAATTTCTGTTTCTTCAGTAAAATTATTGGATTTGCCTACATGATTTGCCTGATCTGTCTCGTACTCAAGTCTAGATTTGTGGTAGGGATATTTGACAAATCCAATCCAAACCCAAATCTTGCCGAGGCCTATTTCGAGGCGTTTTATTCGAATCTAACCACGGTCTCGAGACCAGAAGTGATGAATATTAAATCCCATCTTGATTCCAACGTAACTTGTAACGCTGACGAAACCAGATTGAGAGTGAGAGTTGAGAGGCAGTGCAACGCCTATGCGTTGCTGCGCTAGCTGTGAGGTACAACAGCTGGACGCTTCATTGGCACACACCCCCCTTACTGCACACTTTGCAGCACCCCATTCCTTTCTTGTCGCGCAAACCCCTCTGAACATTAGCCTAGCTATAAAGGCATGAGGCTTTTTATCATCTCCATAGCGTAATCACCCCCAAGGTCCAAGGCTCAGAGTGTTCATATTCGTCGCCGGGAATGCACGAGGCGGCCTCATGGTATTCGTCAAAGCGAGTACTCGAATAACGCGAGACCAGAGAAGACGATAGATCTAGATCTAGTTGGTATCAACGAGTAATAGAAAAGTGAGTCTTGCTCAGACGTACTTGACAGCAAGCGTTCTTTATGTGGATCAATTTAAGTATCATAATTCTTATTCATAGCTATCCGCGCTGATCAGCATTCGGCGTCCTCTATGTGGCCACCCGAAAAGGCATAAATATGATTGAAGAGTTTACACTTACACCGTACATCGTAAAACTTTGGTTACTTGTGCACACGATCTAGTTTTTGGGATATTGTTTTTTAATGAAGTGTACATTATAAGCCAGAAAACAAACGTACCCGTACATAAAAGAACACCAGTAAACTACACGCTAAAAATGATATCCACCATTTGAAGTCATAATAATGGTTCTAGTATTGGGTGCATGTTTACACAATACTGGTTCTAGTATTAGTATTATGTGCATGTTTACACAATAACGGTTCTAGTATTGGGTGCATGTTTACACAATACTGGTTCTAGTATTGGGTGCATGTTTACACAATACTGGTTCTAGTATTGGGTGCATGTTTACACAATATTGGTTCTAGCATTGGGTGCATGTTTACACAATAATGGTTCTAGTATTCGGTGCATGTTTACACAATAATGGTTCTAGTATTGGGTGCATGTTTACACAATACTGGTTCTAGTATTGTGTGCATATTTACACAATAATGGTTCTAGTATTGGGTGCATGTTTACACAATAATGGTTCTAGTATTCGGTGCATGTTTACACAATAATGGTTCTAGCATTGGGTGCATGTTTACACAATAATGGTTCTAGTATTGGGTGCATGTTTACACAATGATAGTTCTAGCATTGGGTGCATGTTTACACAATAATGGTTCTAGTATTGGGTGCATGTTTACACATTAATGTCGAGCGTACAATATAAAACAGTTTATCTCGTCTCAAATATATATTGCCAACGCTAGGTAGGTGTACATACTCATGCAAAATCTTAATGACGCATGACTGCTGATAGGAAAATCGACCCAATTGTAACATTGCCTGAAGAAGTTAATTTTATGTTGGTAGTCAATGCATATGATGTATTTTCGATCATGGTAAGTTACACATTTGTGTGTTCAAATATCTAAAATCACTAGAGCATATCAAGAAATTAACCCTAATACCTATACAAATACATGAATCCCAGGGGGCTGAAAGTAATGAAGGCATTGAAAATATAACTCCCTTATTCGGTGAAAACGGAACACAAAAAGTCTATCGCGTAGCTTACAAAGAATTATTAGGCAAGGGGGGAAGGGTAAGGGCCTGAAGATGAAAAAATGTTTCTTATATGCGAAAAATTAATCATTTAGATGGAAACAATAAGTTTCTAAAAGAAATATCGAACATTTCCAAATGGAGAGAGACTAATAGATTTTTGCCTAAAGAATAACATGAAAATAGCCATGATATCCACAAATATACAAGACTAAATGAAGACAGGTGTGAAAAGTCAAGGATAGACTACATAATAGTTAGCAGCTCCCTTTTTTACAGTACATTGGATGCAAGAGTAAACAGAGGAGCAGAAATATTTAATGATCATCACTTATTGATTGAGGAAAACAAACAGAAAAGGAAAGAGAAGAAAGCTACTAAACTCAAAATAGAGGAACTAAATAATGAAAGAAGACAGCGAAATCATGGAAACATGGAGAAATCATTTTCACCAATTACGTAATCCCTCCAAAACGTATGAAACAAGGAATAAAGATCAATTAGTAAGAGTAACAAGTAATCCAGAGGAGACATCTGAAAATGTAGATATATCAATGGAAGAAATCCAAACAGCTATAAGAAAAGTGAAATTAGGAAAAGCCCCAGAAGCAGATCAAGTTTATCCAGAAATGATTAAAAACCAAGGGAGAGGGGCAGACAAACTATTACATGCAATATGCCAACAAGCATGGAAGTCCAAACAGGTGCCAGACGACTGGAAAAAGGGAACGGTAGTACCAATACACAAGAAAGGACCAACCATGGAATGCTCAAACTATAGAGGGATATCGCCGCTTGGCGTTCGGGAGGGGTATATGCCGGCATGCTGGAGATGAGACTGGGGAAGGGAGTGGAGGATCGGGTTGGGGAGCATCAGAGTGGATTTGGACCGGAGAGGGTGTGCGGGACCACATGTTTGCCATTGGACAGGTGATGGAGGAATTCCTTGAAAGAGACGTTGACTTGCACCTGTGTTTTGTTGACTTAGAAAAGGCGTTTTGCACTGTGAGGAGGGACGAGTTGTGGCATTCTTTGGAAGAACACAATGTAGAGCAAAATTTAATAGAGGCCATTGTTTTGGTTTTTTTACTGTGGGCCAACATGTACAGTGAGAGTAGCTGGATACATATCTGCAGAGTTTGGTGTAGATGTGGGGTGGACAGGGTTGTATCCTAGGTCCTCTTTTGTTTATCACATTTATGAATTCGGTCGCAGGGGCATCATCAGGGGTGAAGAGGGTGGGTGTGGGTGTGTGGTGGCTCGGACCGGTGGATGTATCAATGATTTCATTTACCAATGATTTAGTTCTGTTTGGAGGGTAGGCAAGTGACCTTCAGTCAAGTGTCGACATTGTGGGCAATGAACTAATAGGGGAGGAATGAGAGTGGATGTAGAGAGGACCAAGGCAATGCTGGTGGCTAGGGAAGTTAGAACACAAAATCTTAAACAAGTTCGGAGCTACAATTGCCTAGGAGTAGTGATTGACTCAGAGGGAAAGCTGGGGGAGGAAGTCGGCCAGGGAGTCAAAAAGGCAGGTGCAGCATATGGCTATTTAGGGATGGGGGGATTTTGTGGGTGAGCGAGAGTTGTCGACAGGGGCCGGAATGGCGGTATACCTAGGAACTCTCAGTATATGTAGTCCCAGCGGTATACGGTACGGTTTGTTTCCTGCTCTCCTCTGTGGCAGCGACGCCTGGATCTTGGACAGTGGAGAAGTACGGTGGAGTGCAGGCGGCTGAGGTGATGTGTCTAAGGGGAGTGGTAGGGAAGACTAAAAGAGACGGGGTTTGGGCATTTGGGCAGAATGGATGACGGTAGAATAGCTAAGTCAGTATACAGTGCTAAAGCCCAAAGTGAAGGACCAGAGGGTGGAACATGGAGAGAATGGGAGGAGGATATGAGAGAGGCATTGAAGCATGGAGGTTTAACTTTTTTGGAAGGAAACGGAAAATGCCAGGACGGGGCATCCTGGAGAGAGATCATCTCGGGCATCTGAACCCATATACCGAAAGGTAGAACGGGAACTGATAAAGAAAGAAAGAAAGAAAACCTTCACATATACATGAATCCCAGGGGCTGGAAGTAATGAAGGCATTGAAAAGTATAACTCCCTTCTTTGGTGAAAAAGGAACATTAAAAAATCTATCTTGTAGCTTAAAAACAACTATTAGGCAAGGGGAAAGGGTGAGGGCATGAAGTTGAAAAAATGTTTCTCATATGCGAAAAATTCATCATTTAGATGGAAACAATAAACTTCTAACAGAAATATCAAACATTTCCATCTTTATCTATAGACGTGGATGGGGGTTTGTAAGCTCTTTCGCTTGCATGCCTGAGTTGGCTCGAAGCGAGTTACCGAAACCTGCATCTCAATTCTTTGGCGATCGAAAGACCCCATAGTTACATTCCCATCATTCATCGTACTTTTCAATTCAGGTATAAAAAATGATTCCTGATATCAAATTTCGGCGTGAAATTGACGCTGACTTTTTCATGCTAAATAACATGTAGGACCAACGCTTTCCATGTTCATCATAGGAGCACACGGGTCACAACTCGAGCTCCATTACTGGCTTTCCCATGTGTCGTTATTAGCTGTGGAAATTTGTCGAGTGTCGATAACATCATTAGCATTTCTTTACCAATCACAACTGTTGTGTTTTCTTCTTCTTTACAATGGGACGTGGGTCGTTCAAGCTCCGAGAGAGCCCTTAAAGCGGTGATACAGCCGATTAAGGCCTCAGGTGGCTTCGGGGTCAGTCGTTGGTCCTGCGGCTTAATTCCTCGACGATCGAGTGTCTCCCATTGATTTCTTTGTGTAAGACGCTCAGGATAAAACCAATGTGTCAATTTATTTGTTTTTCCTTCGAATGTAACACTTTTAATTCGGTAGTTGTTGGCTTCATTAATGTTCTTGCTCAAAATTCACACACACTGACCGATGTATTTAGTCGTGTAAAGCTCGTGTCCCTGGTATTCCGTTAAGGATTTATTTTCTTGTAAAGCACCCATCACTTGCAATGAAAGGATCCCAAAATTGATAATAGATCCGACAGTACATATTCTTCTGTTTGAATTCCACGTAAAAGTCGAACAAAACGACATCGAGTTACAGGTCAAAGCACATTCCACAATGGTGTTTCTGGTGAATGTATTTAGTAAGCCAAAGCTGAATAATGGCTGTGCTATGCTTACAAATCTAGTTTGAACTGTGTTGCCATCCCCTGGGATGACGTTCGTTGGTGAATTTGTGAGGATGAGGAAGCTGATAACGAAAGCGTATGAATGAGCTGATCTGTCTTTGAATTCCAACAATGCCATTGCATCTAATTTGTCGGGACGGAAGTCAAGCAGCATCAAACATCAACTTACCTCCTACATCTAGTTGACATATGTCGAAACCATTTGAAGTTACAAAGGCTTAGGAAAGGTTTTCTAAGGCAAGTTCAGATAGGGACTCTACGACTTGACGAGGATGTCTTCCATAGCATCCAAGACATTAAAATCTGTAAAATGAAAAGAGATATACTTTACTATTGAAGCTATGACAATCAGAGAAGTTTGCTACTATAAAAGCCATTCATCTTTTACCTTATTGCCAAAATACAGGTACCGAGAGATGTAGCCCAGAAGTCTTCTATCAATTTCAAATCGCTATTATTGAGCTGCTAAAAAAATATTATCATAAGTAGATGTCGTTCCATATTATGTTCAGAAAACGTTGCAGTTTTTAATGATGCTACGTTTGTTGTTTTTGCATCGCACAATTATTTGCTGCATCTGGTTAACTAAAACATAGTGAAAATGGTAACGGAGAAAGAAGAATGTATGAAGGGGCTAATTGAAACCAAATCGCCCGCACAATCCCAATGACATAAGTACAAAAGGAAACCATCATATCGAGAATTCATTTGATTTTCGACTCAGAACTTAATAGAGTCTGGTTCAGTGGCAGATGGAGAAAAAAAGGAACGAACAAAAACAACAGAAAGAAAGTGCATCAAGTTAGAGTTATGTTTGTGCGCTCACCAGGTAGGCCTAAATCTGTTCGTATTGCAGCAAGACAATTGGACTGTTTTATACAACTGTTTGCCTATAAACAGGGGGTGAAAGATCTCAAACACCTATTACTGAGAATAAACCGTGCCGTTGAATCAATCAACGAAGACGTGCTGGAACAAACATGGCGAGAACTTGAGCGATGCACCAAAGTGTTGAGCACATCAAATGGCGAGCATATTGAAACATTAAAAAGCGGTCAGTTCATAAAATCGTTCGCCACGGTGTTCAATTATTTCACATTATTTTGTCTTCTGGTTTGTCTTCAGCGTTTTGTCTTCCTTTTGGTCTATGTTGTATGTTTCAATGTGTTTTCTGTTTTGTATTAAACCGTTTTGATATTGGCAGAAGACTTCTTGGACACAGTGCATTATGTATTTATTACCTCCATAGAGAAATAACATAGTTGTGCATATCATATATAACACACATACACACACAAGCACATACGCATTCGTTCACCTCCATATAGACGTGTAATGCATAAATCTTAACATTACGCAAAAAGGTTACAATTATTATCTTCATAATATGTATGAAATCAAAGGCACCATCTCGAAATGAGTAAACAGCTGCTGGTGCACTTGAAGCAGTGTCAATAAATAGTAGGTGAGAGCCTCTTAAGGTTGTATGATATTTCAAACTATTATCCTACTCTTTTCTTAGGTTTATGGGAGAAAAATATATATCCAAATAACAGGAAAAAAGAGAAAACTATGAATTTCTCAAAATGTCTTTTTTCCCCTTATTTCCTTCTACTTTTTATTTCTCAACGTATCTTCATGAAATTTTGTGTGAATGATGAGTAGGGTGAAACAACAAAAAAACCTATCAGATGAATTTTAAATATGTATTATAGATTTTGTTAAAATTGTATGTTTTGTACAATACTTATGTGCATTTTGGGTTGTTCTCATATGCTATTGTCAAAAAACAGAAGAAAAAACACAACGACATATTTCAACTCAGCACACCATGTTCCTTACACATTTACATTAGTTAAATTGATGAAAAAAAACGGGGAAATTTTAACTCCAGGACCCCCTTCCCTCCCCCTTCCCTGAATAGTAACCATATTTTATTTAAAGGTTCTAGATGATCCCAAGATTCCTTCATCAGAAGAATTATTTCAACCAGAAATGACGTTTAATTCAGGAACGTTTAATTATTTTCCAGTCTGAGACTTTCACTAGAATTTCCCTTCACCTTGGCCGCCATTTCAACGCTTTATATTTATAAAGTTGAAATCGTAGCGTTCACGCCTACTCGTGTAAGCTCAGTATCGACTACTGACTCAATCGTACTCCATGTCATCCGGGGTCTCACAGGCTTGTATCTGTTTCTTTGATTCTGGGGTGGAGTAAGGTTCAATTGGTTTGTTTGGGATTTGAGTTTTGTTGGGCTATTGTTTTGTGTGTGTGTGGGGGGGGGTTATTGAAATGGTTGAGGAGGGGGGGAATGTGGGGGGGGGGGGGGCTTAGGTGATTTTACTTGATGTGTTCTGATTTCTTATGCGTCCGGCGTTGATATAGATCTACATGGTAACCGAGTTTGAACTATTTCAATCATTTTATGTTGTAAAATTCATTTTCGTGGCTTTCTTTATTACACATTATGTACATGTTTCTAGCAATTGTCTCCTGGGTTTCCAATAGATTTCTTTTGGGGTTTTTTTATAGGCCTACCATGTCGCGTCTACCACTCCTAATTTGTCTCATTGAGGTGGTATTGGTCTTGTGTTTTTCGTTACTATTCAGAATAGTTTTCAATTCACTTTGTAGTAACAACTTGAAGTAAAAGTTGAAGCTCCGTAGGAACGAAGACGAGAAAATACGGTGCAAACAACAGAGAAGCAAATATTTTGGCTCACTGTTTGTCTTTTGTTTGTCTTCTACAAAGTTGTACTCATAGGAAAAATGTTTCCCTTTACCTTTTTTTCACTTGACTCAGGTGTGAATGAGTACCAAGCTATAGATAGATAGAGAAATATATTTTCAGAATGTAAGTCCAAAAAGTCTTACAAGCCTGTGAACTGTATGCCCTCCCCCCCTCCCCCTCCCCTGAGAGTTGAGAAGGACTTTGAAATGAAATCGCTTGCTGGGAGATAAATGATGTACAGTCGTAAGCCTGCACTTGTATGGGGATACATATATATATTATAATTAATATATATATGTAGAGAGAGAGAGATAGACATATAGATAGATAGATAGATAGATATATAGATTGACAGATAGATAGATAGATAGATAGATAGATAGATAGATAGATAGATAGATAGATAGATAGATAGTTAGATAGATAGACAGACAGACTGGCAGATGACAGGAATGTAGATGTATAGGAATTAGGTGGGTGGAAAGATAGATGGATAGATCAACAGACTAACAGATAAACAGATAGATATATTAGGTAGATATATAGATATATAGATGATAAATGAATATGTATGTAGATATATAGACAGATAGATACACAGGTAGATAGATAGACAGATATATATATATATATATATATATATATATATATATATATATATTATATATATATATATATATATAGGTAGATATATAGATAGATAGATAGATAGATAGATAGATAGATAGATAGATAGATAGATAGATAGATAGATAGATAGATAGATAGATAGATAGATAGATAGATAGATAGATAGATAGAAATAGATAAACAGACCGACAAACAAGCAGGTAGACAGAAAAAACAGACAGACTGACATATAGATTGAAAGCAATACAGATAGATAGATGGATAGATACATAACAATATATTCATTGATTTCTTGATTTATCAATCAAAAATGGATCAGACAGATTGACAGGAAGACAGACAGGCAGATAGACTGACAAATAAATAGATAGATGTAAAGAAAAACCGCCAGACTGGTAGGCAGCACGGGTAATAAATAGATAGATAGATAAATAGATAGGTATATATATATATATATATATATATATATATATATATATATATATATATATATATATATATATATATATATACAGAGAGAGAGAGAGAGAGAGAGAGAGAGAGAGAGAGAGAGAGAGAGAGAGAGAGAGAGAGAGAGAGAGAGAGAGAGAGAGAGAGAGAGAGAGAGAGAGAGAGAGAGAGAGAGAGAGAGTGAGAGAGAGAGATAGATAGATAGATAGATAGATAGATAGATAGATAGGTAGATAGATATATAGATAGATAGATATAGATAGATATATAGATAGATAGATAGATAGATAGATAGATAGATAGATAGAGAGGTAGTTAGGTATATAGATGGATAGATAGATAGATAGATAGATAGATAGATAGATAGATAGATAGATAGATAGATAGATAGATAGATAGATAGATAGGCAGACAGATAGATCAATGGATAGATAGATAGATGGATGAATATATATAGATAGATCAATAGATAGATAGATAGATAAATAGATAGATAAATAGATAGATAGATAAATAGATAGATAGGTAGATATATAGATAGACAGACATATAAATAGATAAATATATAGATAGATAATTAGATAGATGTATAAGTGTGAAACATCAATATGAACAAGCTACCGAGAATTGATTGATCAATTTATTCCAACCTGTTCGACGGAAATTTACTCCAACAAAAGAAATTATATTTATCGTATTATTATTCTTAGCACGTGTATGAAACCGATTACAATTGTTTCATGGAAGACACAAGTTTGCACAAAAGTATATTTTATACTAATACGTATTTCTCAAGCAAAGTGGAAATTCTGAAACTGTATTTAATCATTAATACTCGACAGGCACCAACCTTTTATAACAGGAGAGTTAATTTTGGTTGGATCGAAGGTTGGATCGAAGGCTGTTGTAAATGGCGTCTGTCACGACACTGTACAAGGAAAAGGGAAATTTGGACTCATATTCACATATGATGTTCGGAGAGGTGATTATAAAACTGAGCAATTTGCCCTGAGAGACCAGGCAGGAGAAACCAATGTGCTAATGCCTTTTTAATGAAACTCGAAGACAAAGTTGTAATAGAAAACGTGGATAAAAGTCTTCCACTTCCCTTTCAATGGCTTCAGATACTTTTAATTGTGGAAAATTACTCTGCCGTGAAACCTCGCCACCCACCACTTAAAAAACCCAACTCATTAAGCAAAACAGATTGAGTTCCAAGGGATAAATTGTCTTTTAAGTGGTTGAGCAAAATGAATAGCAGAATTCCCATTATAGCTGTAGAGGCATGATTCTTTATCGTCGAATTTTCTGTTTCTGATTGGTTTCTTTAAGTCACATATATGTCCAATATATGGGGTACCCTCGAGGACTGATATCTGTGGAGATTTACGTGAGGATTGACATGACCCTATCCATTTCCGACGTCACATCGTGTTATTTATCCTGTGGTATTTCCCCCGCCCCCACCCTGGTTTGTGGGCGATGCATGGTGACTGTGGCACCAGTTGGCCGTCACTTGTCACTGTCGTGAGCCAGAGTTTGAGACTGAGAGGTCTTCTTTGTCTACTTTGTGACGTTGCTTTCCCATCTCTTTTTTCTGTCTTTCTCTTCTTCTCTGGATCCCTGAAGGATAACCATGGAAAATCATTAAATTATATTAGTAGCGTCTTGCCAATATAGATTCCTTCTCTTCACAACATCCATCATATCTACACAGAGCACGGCCTGTTACAGCACTCCTCTCTTCACTTCTTCATTTCTGAAATGCTCTCTATCTATCAGATACATGCACCCAAGTGTCCTCTGTAGCATCGCATTTCCGCCATTTTTGTTCTTCAACGTATCACTTTGCTGAGAGAACGTTTGTAACATTGTAACAAATTAAATAAATATTGATCTGGAATTTACGCCTTGGTCGTGGCCTATATATGCAATATATTATTATACATCTTGTGTACATGGAAACGTTAATTTCCATGTCAATACACACAATTTATCTACGTATGCTTTTATTCGCCTTAAACCGTCTGCAAAAATTATTTCCTTCTGGAATGCAATAAAGCATTTGAATTGAATTGAATTAAATTGAATTGAATTAAATTGAATTGAATTAATTGAATTGAATTGAATTGATTGAATTGAATGGATTGAATTGAATTGCATTGAATTGAATTGAATTGAATTGACAATAAACGTGTACCTGTTACTTTTACTAGTCTACCCATTGATGCTAGCTCATAGTTGTTTGAACACGAACAAAGACGAATTCAAATGTGTCTGTCCCTGCTTTGAGAGGGTTGAAAGAAATGGCACCAAAATGTTGTTTTCAGGTTGACAGGTGGCCATACCCTTAATTGTGTACTTGCTCTCATAGTTTGAAGAGTTTATGGAGGTCTGGTTTAACAGCTTATTGTGATGACACAATCGACTTTACCTTTATTTACTATGATGGTGCCTATGAATTGGTGAAATGTATGCGTTACGATGCGTCTGTGTATGTGTGTAGGCATGTGGGCGGTGGATAGATGTGGAGGGGTAGGGCGGGAAGGGGGGCCGTCGTTGATTTATGATACGCATTAGTTCAATGTTGTACACGCAATGTAAGTTCAATGTTATACATACAATGTAAGTTCAATGTTGTACATACAATGTAAGTTCAATGTTGTACATACAGTGTAAGTTCAATGTTATACATACAATGTAAGTTCAATGTCATACATGCAATATAAGTTCAATGTTGTACATACAATGTAAGTTCAATGTTGTACATACAATGTAAGTTCAATGTTGTACATACAATGTAAGTTCAATGTTGTACATACAATGTAAGTTCAATGTTGTACATACAATGTAAGGTCAATGTTATACATGCAATATAAGTTCAATGTTGTACATACAATGTAAGTTCAACGTTGTACATACAATGTAAGTTCAATGTTATACATACAATGTAAGTTCAATGTTATACATACAATGTAAGTTCAATGTTATACATACAATGTAAGTTCAATGTTGTACATACAATGTAAGTTCAATGTTGTACATACAATGTAAGTTCAATGTTGTACATACAATGTAAGTTCAATGTTGTACATACAATGTAAGTTCAATGTTGTACATACAATGTAAGTTCAATGTTGTACATACAATGTAAGTTCAATGTTATACATACAATGTAAGTTCAATGTTGTACATACAATGTAAGTTCAATGTTATACATGCAATATAAGTTCAATGTTATACATGCAATATAAGTTCAATGTTATACATGCAATGTAAGTTCAATGTTATACATGCAATGTAAGTTCAATGTTGTACATACAATGTAAGTTCAATGTTATACATACAATGTAAGTTCAATGTTATTCATGCAATATAAGTTCAATGTTATACATACAATGTAAGTTCAATGTTGTACATACAATGTAACTTCAATGTTGTACAGACAATGTAAGTTCAATGTTGTACAGACAATGTAAGTTCAATGTTGTACAGACAATGTAAGTTCAATGTTGTACATACAATGTAAGTTCAATGTTGTACAGACAATGTAAATTCAATGTTATACATGCAATGTAAGTTCAATGTTATACATACAATGTAAGTTCAATGTTATACATACAACGTAAGTTCAATGTTATACATGCAATGTAAGTTCAATGTTATACATACAACGTAAGTTCAATGTTATACATACAATGTAAGTTCAATGTTATACATACAACGTAAGTTCAATGTTATACATACAACGTAAGTTCAATGTTATACACGCAATGTAAGTTCAATGTTATACATACAATGTAAGTTCAATGTTATACATACAACGTAAGTTCAATGTTATACATACAACGTAAGTTCAATGTTATACATACAATGTAAGTTCAATGTTGTACAGACAATGTAAGTTCAATGTTGTACAGACAATGTAAGTTCAATGTTGTATAGACAATGTAAGTTCAATGTTGTATAGACAATGTAAGTTCAATGTTGTACAGACAATGTAAGTTCAATGTTGTACAGACAATGTAAGTTCAATGCTGTACAGACAATGTAAGTTCAATGTTGTACAGACAATGTAAGCTCAATGCTGTACGGACAATGTAAGTTCAATGTTGTACAGACAATGTAAGTTCAATGTTGTACAGACAATGTAAGTTCAATGTTGTACAGACAATGTAAGTTCAATGTTGTACAGACAATGTAAGTTCAATGTTGTACAGACAATGTATAATTTAGTAAATAAGGGGAAGACACACTAAAAATGTTAGCCTAGTCAAAAGAATATTCAAAGATGAAATTGTGTTTTGAATCTGAAAAGTTTACAGTGATAGTATATTCAAAGCCAAACGCAATGGCATACACACATAATATACTGATAAGTAACCTGATAGGCAGGCGGGGGGGGGGCTTGTTTGTTATTTGTAGTGGGGGCTTTGGAGTGGGGAGGGGTTGATCTTCTTTGTTTTGGGGGAGTTTGGAGTTTGAGGGGGGGGTGTTTTGTTCGTCGTAATGGGGGCTTAGGGGGCGGCGTTATGGGGGGTGGGGGGAGAGGTTGCACAAATCCCATCCTCGACAGCCAAGGAAAGTTTAAGGTCAGAGCAAAAATGTTGTTAGCGTATAATAACTATACCATGCGGACAATGCAACTTGTCCATTACGACCACCAATGCTCGTAGGCCCAAGTGGTCTTACAGGTGGTCGTTCTGGGAAAGGTATAATGTGACGGGGGTGGGGGGAGGGGAGGTGTCCTAATGGAAATTGTCACAAAAACAGCATTTCCATTTGAGTTGATGGGGAACGTGTATCCTTATCAGTCCACATTTATACCCATCCTTCAGGAGATAAGATACCGCTGTAAGGCAATGTTCTACTACATGATAAGTGGATTTGTGTCTCAATCAAACTACATGATAAGTGGATTTGTGTCTCAATCAAACTACATGATAAGTGGGATTGTGTCTCAATCAAACTACATGATAAGTGGGATTGTGTCTCAATCAAACTATATGATAAGTGGGATTGTGTATCAATCAAACTACATGATAAGTGGGATTGTGTATCAATCAAACTCAATCAAACTACATGATAAATGGGATTGTGTTTCAATCAAACTACATGATAAGTGGGATTGTGTCTCAATCAAACAATACACATGATAAGTGGATTTGTGTCTCAATCAAACTACATGATAAGTGGGATTGTGTATCAATCAAACTACATGATAAGTGGGATTGTGTCTCAATCAAACTACATGATAAGTGGGATTGTGTATCAATCAAACTACATGATAAGTGGGATTGTGTATCAATCAAACTACATGATAAGTGGGATTGTGTATCAATCAAGCTACGTGATAAGTGGGATTGTGTATCAATCAAACTACATGATAAATGGGATTGTGTTTCAATCAAGCTACATGATAAGTGGGATTGTGTCTCAAAAAAAACTACATGATAAGTGGGATTGTATATCAATCAAACTACATGATAAGTGGGATTGTGTCTCAATCAAACTACATGATAAGTGGGATTGTGTATCAATCAAACTACATGATAAGTGGGATTGTGTATCAATCAAACTACATGATAAGTGGGATTGTGTCTCAATCAAGCTACGTGATAAGTGGGATTGTGTATCAATCAAACTACATGATAAATGGGATTGTGTTTCAATCAAGCTACATGATAAGTGGGATTGTGTCTCAAATAAAAATACATGATAAGTGGGATTGTATATCAATCAAACTACATGATAAGTGGGATTGTGTCTCAATCAAACTACATGATAAGTGGGATTGTGTAGCAATCAAACTACATGATAAGTGGGATTGTGTATCAATCAAACTACAGGATAAGTGGGATTGTGTATCAATCAAACTACATGATAAATGGGATTGTGTTTCAATGAAGCTACATGATAAGTGGGATTGTGTCTCAAAAAAACTACATGATAAGTGGGATTGTATATCAATCAAACTACATGATAAGTGGGATTGTGTCTCAATCAAACTACATGATAAGTGGGATTGTGTATCAATCAAACTACATGATAAGTGGGATTGTGTATCAATCAAACTACATGATAAGTGGGATTGTGTCTCAATCAAACTACATGATAAGTGGGATTGTGTATCAATCAAACTACATGATAAATGGGATTGTGTCTCAATCAAACTACATGATAAGTGGGATTGTATATCAATCAAACTACATAATAAGTGGGATTTGTATCAATCAAACTACATGATAAGTGGGATTGTGTCTCAATCAAACTACATGATAAGTGGGATTGTGTATCAATCAAACTACAGGATAAGTGGGATTGTGTATCAATCAAACTACAGGATAAGTGGGATTGTGTCTCAATCAAGCAAAGCATGTAAACACAATGCAAGACAGTCGTTGTGTGGTTTATTCGATTGCTTTTTATTTAAAAGATGGGGGGGGGGGGCTACTTGTTTGTTGTTGGTTTTTGGGAAGCAGTTTATTTGTTGTTGGTGGTGTTTAAAAAACGTATTGTTGTCCTTGTTCTTTTGTCGTTGTTGTTATTGCTGCTGTTGAGAGGAAGGTTTTTCATCACTTAAATTAGGACCTAGATCCAACTTTCCTGAAATCATGAACCGATTCTTTTTTAAGAAACACTTTACACATGCAGACAGAAATGTTACACTTTTAAACGGAAAGATACAATTTCAAGACGCCGTTAGACGTAGAGTTTTACACGGAAGGATACAATTTCAAGACGCCGTTAGACGTACAGTTTTACACGGAAAGATACAACTTCAAGACGCCATTAGACGTACAGTTTTACACGGAAAGATACAATTTCAAGACGCCATTAGATGTACAGTTTTTACACGGAAAGATACAATTTCAAGACGCCATTAGATGTACAGTTTTACACGGAAAGATACAACTTCAAGACGCCATTAGACGTACAGTTTTACACGGAAAGATACAATTTCAAGACGCCATTAGATGTACAGTTTTAAACGGAAAGCCATACATACACACTTCAAGATTTCAAGACGCCATTACGGAAATATACAGTTTTAACTAAGTCGCCATTAGACGTACAGTTTTGCAGGAAAATAGAATTTCAAGACGCCATTAGGCATACAACGGAAAGATACAACTTCCAAGACGCCATTAGGCGTACAGGTTTACACGGAAGGACAAACATTTAGACGCCGTGAGACACACATTTCACGGAAATACAAAACTTTAAGACGTCATTAGACGTACACTTTCTAAGTCGCCATCAAACGTGCACTTTTACCAGGGAAATAGAAACGCTGTGACGCCATTTGACGTACATGTTTATTTGGACAGGCGAACGCAAAATGCCATTTCGGAAGGTCAAGCGCCTAGCACGCCATTAGACGTACTTTTCAAAACATTTATTAAGTCGCCATTAGACGTACTTTTCAAAACATTTATTAAGTCGCCATTAGACGTACTTTTCAAAACATTTATTAAGTCGCCATTAGACGTACTTTTCAAAACATTTATTAAGTCGCCATTAGACGTACTTTTCAAAACATTTATTAAGTCGCCATTAGACGTACTTTTCAAAACATTTATTAAGTCGCCATTAGACGTACTTTTCAAAAAACATTTATTAAGTCGCCATTAGACGTACTTTTCAAAACATTTATTAAGTCGCCATTAGACGTACTTTTCAAAACATTTATTAAGTCGCCATTAGACGTACTTTTCAAAACATTTATTAAGTCGCCATTAGACGTACTTTTCAAAACATTTATTAAGTCGCCATTAGACGTACTTTTCAAAACATTTATTAAGTCGCCATTAGACGTACTTTTCAAAACATTTATTAAGTCGCCATTAGACGTACTTTTCAAAACATTTATTAAGTCGCCATTAGACGTACTTTTCAAAACATTTATTAAGTCGCCATTAGACGTACTTTTCAAAACATTTATTAAGTCGCCATTAGACGTACTTTTCAAAACATTTATTAAGTCGCCATTAGACGTACTTTTCAAAACATTTATTAAGTCGCCATTAGACGTACTTTTTCAAAACATTTATTAAGTCGCCATTAGACGTACTTTTCAAAAACATTTATTAAGTCGCCATTAGACGTACTTTTCAAAACATTTATTAAGTCGCCATTAGACGTACTTTTCAAAACATTTATTAAGTCGCCATTAGACGTACTTTTTCAAAACATTTATTAAGTCGCCATTAGACGTACTTTTCCAAAACATTTATTAAGTCGCCATTAGACGTACTTTTCAAAAACATTTATTAAGTCGCCATTAGACGTACTTTTCAAAACATTTATTAAGTCGCCATTAGACGTACTTTTCAAAACATTTATTAAGTCGCCATTAGACGTACTTTTCAAAACATTTATTAAGTCGCCATTAGACGTACTTTTCAAAACATTTATTAAGTCGCCATTAGACGTACTTTTCAAAACATTTATTAAGTCGCCATTAGACGTACTTTTCAAAACATTTATTAAGTCGCCATTAGACGTACTTTTCAAAACATTTATTAAGTCGCCATTAGACGTACTTTTCAAAACATTTATTAAGTCGCCATTAGACGTACTTTTCAAAACATTTATTAAGTCGCCATTAGACGTACTTTTCAAAACATTTATTAAGTCGCCATTAGACGTACTTTTCCAAAACATTTATTAAGTCGCCATTAGACTTACACGCTTACACGGAAATTCAAACGTTTGAATCATCATTAGACATGCACTTTGACACTTATTAAGTCATCATTAGACATACAATTTGACACTTATTAAGTCATCATTGGACGTACACTTTGACACTTATTAAGTCATCATTAGACATAAACTTTGACACTTATTAAGTCATGATTAGACATACACTTTGACACTTATTAAGTCATCATTAGACATACACTTTGACACTTATTAAGTCATCATTAGACATACACTTTGACACTTATTAAGTCATCATTAGACATACACTTTGACACTTATTAAGTCATCATTAGACATACACTTTGACACTTATTAAGTCATCATTAGACGGATTTTCCAGTGACAGAAAAACTCATTAAGCCGTCATCAGAGTTTCTTTTTTCCAGGGACAGGCAAACTTATTAAGCCGTCATTAAGCTTTCTTTTTCCAGGAATAGAAAAACTTATTAAGCCCTCATTAAGCGTTCCTTTTTCCAGGAATAGAAAAACTTATTAAGCCGTCATTAAACTTTTTTTTCCAGGAATAGAAAAACTTATTAAGCCCTCATTAAATGTTCTTTTTTTCCAGGAATAGAAAAACTTATTAAGCCCTCATTAAGCGTTCTTTTTTCCAGGAATAGAAAAAAAACTTATTAAGCCGTCATTAAACTTTCTTTTTTCCAGGAATAGAAAAACTTATTAAGCCGTCATCAAGCGTTCTTTTTTCCAGGAATAGAAAAAAACTTATTAAGCCGTCATTAAACTTTCTTTTTTCCAGGAATAGAAAAACTTATTTAGCCGTCATTAAGCGTTCTTTTTTCCAGGGATGAAAAATGTATTAAACCGTCATTAGTTTCTTTTTCCGGAACGTAAAAACTTATTAAGCCATCTGTTTACTCTTGCATCCAATGTACTGAAAAAGGGAGCTGCTAACTATTATGTAGTCTATCATTGACTTTTCACAGATGTCTTCATTTACTTTTGTGTATTTGTGAATATCTTTATGAGGAAAAAAGGTGTTGGCTACTTTCATGTTGTTCTTTCTATGAGTCTCTCTCCATTTGAAGAAGTTGTTGTATCTCCTTCTTTACCTATTACTCCTCCTGATGTTTCTATATTGTTGCCTACTCTAGCGCTAAAATCTCCTAAAATCATTAGTTCCTGTTTGTGTCTAAGATTCTCTGCAGCTATTTGTAGATCGTTTTCGAAGATTTATTTTTCTTCTTTAGTGGTGTCTTCGTTTGGTCCATAGACTATTAATAATTTACTTTCTCTTCCTTTTGGTTTAATATTTACTCTTATAGCCGTGGGCTTATCAATTTCCAACTTTCTAGTAGCTTTTCATGCCGTTTATGCATTAGGAAGCCTACTCCTGCTCTAACTCAAATCTTTGACATCTACTCCTGAGAAGATTAAAATATTATTTGGTCCTACATTTTCTACATTTTAGGGTTTTTGGGATTGGGCCATCGGGGGCCTGCGGGTGGCGAGTTTATGGATTTTCAGCCAAAAAAAATCCTTCTTATTTTTTGCTGAAAAAGTTTCTTCAACATCTTTTTTATGCATTCTATTTAAAGAAATCTCAATAGATAAATATCTCTAAAATTTATTTATAGGGACATGACCCAACAACAAGATTGATTGATTGATTGATTGATTGATTGGTTGGTTGATTGATTGATTGATTGATTGATTAATTGATTGATTGATCTTTATTTAAAAAGGGAAACAATTAGGCCTTCGGCTTGTCTTACATCGAACCCTTTATGACAAAACCATAGACTGTGACATAAAAATGAAACACGTAACACGATAACAAACACGATAAACCTAAAATTGTCAATGTTTTGGTCATGGCAACCACATGGAAGGGAAAATTGACACCGGGCATATTTGGTATCATTAAATCTGGTATCAACTCAACTCTTTGTTCAGAGTAAACCCAGCATTGACTTCTTTTTCTCTCACTAATAGCAACCAATGAGATTTGAATGAGAAATATATAACAAAACAGCATGCAAAGTTTCAAAGGTATGGGATAAAAGCTGTGGAAAGGATTCAGGAAAATAAATTGCACGTCCTGAAACGAAAAGAGGAAACTGAGAAAAAACAACTTTAAACATTTTGTTTGTATTTTATTAAGTCATCATTAGACCTATGCTCTTATACGGTGCGACAAGCGTTTAGTACACCATTAAGTGTCCAATTCAACACAGAAAGACAACTTTGTTAAGTCGCCATTAGACAAACACTTTTACACAGAACGATACGCTTAACACACCATTGGACTGAGAAACTGGCATGTAGACGTACACTTTTGCACAGGATGACACATTATAGTCACCATTAGACGTACACTTTTGCACAGGATGACACATTATAGTCACCATTAGACGTACACTTTTGCACAGGATGACACATTATAGTGCCATTAGACGTACACTTTTGCACAGGATGACACATTATAGTCACCATTAGACGTACACTTTTGAACGTGACGACACATTATAGTCACCATTAGACGTACACTTTTGCACAGGATGACACATTATAGTCATCATTAGACATACACGTTTGCACAGGATGACACATAATAGTCACCATTAGACGTACACTTTTGCACGGGATGACACATTATAGTCACCATTAGGCGTACACTTTTGCACAGGATGACACATTATAGTCACCATTAGACGTACACTTTTGAACGTGACGACACATTATAGTCACCATTAGACGTACACTTTTGCACAGGATGACACATTATAGTCACCATTAGATGTACACTTTTGCACGGGATGACACATTATAGGTACCATTAGACGTACATTTTTGAACGTGACGACACATTATAGTCACCATTAGACCTACACTTTTGCACAGGATGACACATTATAGTCACCATTACACGTACACTTTTGAACGTGACAACACATTATAGTCACCATTAG
Source organism: Doris montereyensis (assembly GCA_037039925.1). Classification (NCBI taxonomy): domain Eukaryota; kingdom Metazoa; phylum Mollusca; class Gastropoda; order Nudibranchia; family Dorididae; genus Doris; species Doris montereyensis. The sequence goes on along the minus strand of JAXRKP010000079.1, from coordinate 401,853 downwards.
ACGTACACTTTTGAACGTGACGACACATTATAGTCACCATTAGACGTACACTTTTGCACAGGATGACACATTATAGTCACCATTAGATGTACATTCTTAAACGGAACGACAATCGTTTTGAACGTCATTTAACTTATACTTTTACACTGTAAGATAAATTGTAATTATTAAGACGTCTATAGAGGTACACTTTTACACCGTAAGATAAATTGTAATTGTTAAGACGTCTATAGAAGTACACTTTTTATACTGTAAGATCAATTGTAATTGTTAAGACGTCTATAGAAGTACACTTTTACACGGTAAGACAAATTGTAATTGTTAAGACGTCTATAGAGGTACACTTTTACACGGTAAGACAAATTGTAATTGTTAAGACGTCTATAGAGGTACACTTTTACACGGAAAGATCAACTGTAATTGTTAAGACGTCTATAGAGGTACACTTTTACACGGTAAGACAAATTGTAATTGTTAAGACGTCTATAGAGGTACACTTTTACACGGTAAGACAAATTGTAATTGTTAAGACGTCTATAGAACTCCACTTTTACACAGGAATTTCAATGACTAAGACATCATTAGACGAACACTTTTACAGGGCAAGATAAATCTTTAAGATGTCATTAGACGAACTTTTACACGGAAAGATAGACGTTTAAGACTTCATTAGACGAATACTTTTACATGGAAAAATAAGCGTTTAAGTCGTCATTAGATAAACACTTTTACACGGAAAGATAACCGTGTATCTCCTCATTAGACGAGCACTTTTACACGGAAATATAAAAGTTTAAGACGTCATTAGACGAACACTTTTACACGGAAAGATAAACGGTTAAGTCGTCATTAGAAGAACATTTTTACACAGAAAGATATACGTTTAAGTCTTCATTAGACGAACATTTTTACAGGGAAATACAAACGTTTAAGTCGTCGTTAGATGAACACTTTTACACGGAAATACAAAGGTTTAAGTCGTCATTAGATGAATACTTTTACACGGAAATACAAAGGTTTAAGTCGTCATTAGATGAACACTTTTACACGGAAAGACAAACGTTTAAGTCTTCATTAGACGAACATTTTTACACGGAAATACAAACGTTTAAGTCGTCATTAGATAAACACTTTTAGACGGAAAGACAAACGTGTTGGACACCATTAGACGTACACGTTTACACGGAAAGACAAACGTTTATGTCGTCATTAGACGTACATTTTTTACACGGAAAGATATACGTTTATGACACCATTAGACGTACATTTTTTACACGCAAAAGATAAACGTTTATGACACCATTAGACGTACATTTTTACACGGAAAGATAAACGTTTATGACACCATTAGACGTACATTTTTAAACGCAAAGATAAACGTTTATGACACCATTAGACGTACATTTTTTACACGCAAAAAGATAAAC
>JAXRKP010000079.1:387926-392926 GCA_037039925.1 Doris montereyensis | reverse complement strand
GATTTCTAGCCGTGTCGGACAGCTTGTACCTCATCATCACGTGTATCGAGGACATACTGGATCATCATTTCCAGGTTTTGATATCAACATTGTACCATTCTGGGGCTGCTACATGTAACATGGACTTTTCTTTTTAACTTACGCTCCACTATTACCCCCTTGGTTGGTTGTAGCTTTCACGTGGGATCGGTATATCGCCATTGTTTTCCCTTCCAGAGGAACATTTTGTCATCAGTTAAAACAGCTTTCCTTATTTTTCCTTGTTCTTGTTAGTGTTGTTGCCTTGGAGACTATGATATTCAGCGTCAACTTGCAATATAATGAGGAGAAAGAGGAATCATGTGATGTTGTATATTATCCCGCTCTCGAAACTTACTCTGCGTACGTCTCCTCTTTCTGCAATCGACGCTTCCATGCGCTCTTATTCTCTACTTCAATATCCATGTCATCTATGGCATCAGGAAAAGTTCAAAGTTCAGACAAATGAATTCTGACAAAGAGGTGAAAAATTATGCGGAGAATCGCATCACTTTGTCCTATCGGCTATTTCTTTAATGGCATTCGCAACGCTCACTCAATCGCCGTCATTGAGGTAAGTAAAGAACTTGACATCTTGAAAAGGTTTTAACAGGTAAGATGGTCAAGTTTCTTCAGGGTTGTAATGGTTTATTGGGCCAGAGCATATCCTCGTTTCTGTAGGGTAAAACGGGATACGTGATAACACATAGTTACCTACACAGGACACTAGGCTTTAGCAAATGCTACTCCCAAGCTCTTGCTGGCTTCCATTTGCACCCGAGGCGAGTGCACGTCACTACTACTGGTTGTTTTAGGGCAGTTTGCTGAGGCTTGATTAATTACATTGTGCATGGGGAGGAGGCATTCAACGTTTATCCGTTGTCTGTTAATCTTATACATGAAATTTGGTCTTTTATCATTACTGTTTCCTCTTTATTCACTTGACACCTCAATATATGATGGACAAGTTTCATACCATGAAACAACCTAAACAATAAGCCGATAACAGGCCATCGAATGCTGTTAAAAACAATCAAACGATTGTGAGGCATTACTTGGAAACTGAGCAAGTGAATCACAGGCAGGAGGCTGACAATTGCACATTTTTTCGTCATTCTTCTGCCGATATATATAATAATAATAATAACAATCAATATATATTCTATATAACACTAGATATAGACAAAAATGAAAAAGCCGGCAACATTTCTGTAAACAATGAGAATATAAAAACGGTGAAACAATTTGAATACCTCGGAACACAAGAAATGAGTAAACGCAGTTCGAGTAACGAGATCAGGAGACGTTTCGGACTTCAAAACAACTGCAAAACATACAGAAAGGTCAGAATACTGATACAAAATTAAAGATCATTAGGATGTGTGTTTTCTCCACAGCAATATATGGTTGAGAGACATAGACAATAGGGAAATGCGACAAGGAAAGAATTATAGTTTTGAGATAAAATGTTATAGACACATGTCGAGAAGTCCATGGTCAGACAAAGTGAACTGCGCAGCCGCCTAAAAGCACCAGCACATTGGTTACTGCACACTATAAAAAAAGATAAAAATTGAAATAATTCTTACATGTTAAGAGACAAGACAGTTTAGAAAAGCATCAAATTAGAGGCATGTCGATTGATTTATTTCTATCTTAGTTTTTATGCCATTTGCTTCAATTGTATCTTTATTGTTGTGTTTCTTGTTATTGGCGCATACAAAGAGAAAACAGCAGATGATGGCACGGGCGACGATGATACAAAAAATGGCAAGGCTAAGAAGTTGTCATGAAGAAGACAGCAATCAAAAATTCGAAGAAAATGATAAAGAAAAAGAGGAAGAATGAAATTAATACCAAAAATAATGTTGACATTAAAAATGAAGTAGCAATATAATACAAATAAGACTAAAACGATTTTCACAAACAACGACGACAACCAAGATGACAAGCAAAGTGAAGATAATGAAGAACGGAAAAGCAGATAACAATAATAAATGTATCAACATTAATTTGAAAATTAGATTTTTAAAATAGCAATAATTGTATGGAAAAAAATACGAAGAACATGGAGATGATATAGATGAACTAGTCGTCAAAAAAGACAAATATAAAGATGAAGAAAAGGAATAAATCTGTCCTATGATATCGCAGTCAGAGCGTTAAAGTTAACTATGAAGGTTCTGACTTTAGACCCGTTAAAAATGGCTTTCCTCAGGGTAGAGTGCTGGGTATTTCTTGTTCATCCTAGATCTATGTAAATGATTTTCCCAATGCAACAAATTCTACTTGTAAAATAATTGCGGATGTTACAAAACGTTATTCCTAGACTAAGAACTATCAGGTATTGCACAATGATTTATACTCTTTGTTTACATGGTCTGAAAATGGCAATTGGATTTCCAATATTTCCAAATGTAAGGCTATGTATATTGGTAAAAACAAACTTATGCTTTCATATTGTGATGACTCAAACAAATCCAGTGACCTGTCTTTTATAGAGTCAGAAATAGATATTGATGTAATCTTTGATAAGAATCTGAATTTTGACATATTCATGAATGCATTAATAAGGTAAATAGTTGTCAAAGAAGACGGTATTGTTTATGAATGGTTGTAACCATGTTTCTTACATTATATAAAACTGTTATTCCACCTGGACTAAAACATGGACATTGTATATGGATCCCTTTATTTAGATAGCAATCAATTCTTCTAGAAAAAAGTACAAAGACGAGCGACAGGGTTATTAAGAGAATTATAACATAGTAATATGTGATATGTTAAATAATTGAAATTTCCCCGACTCGACTCTCTAAAAAAACAGAAGAAAAACAGAGGGGGGAGGGTCTGATTGTATGTTATAATATTGTTCATGATATAGATAATATTGATTATAAATAATTTTGCAAACAATGTTCTCAAGTAAACTTTACTCCTCTGATAAATTCAAGATATAGTTTTTTGCGTCTGTTAGATACACATACAAATGTATAAGAAGAGTCAGAGCATGGAATAGTTAACACTTCAAAACAAACCATTTAAAAAGCCTTAATTCTTTTTGAAATGCCATTAAGATGAGGCTCTATGATTTAAAATCATTGTATGATGAATAAATGTGCATTGTCCTTATTGGTTACCGTACGTTCAATCATTTTTAAAACCATGATTGTGTTAAGATGTATGGGGCATTTAAAGGTCAAATTAAATTACCTATTTTGCCAGTGACACGACTTTGATGATGGTAGGACTTATGAACAAAAGTAATACCAACAATATTGTAATAGACTTTAGCAATAACACTCGGATCCAAATAAACATAACTCAAAGAAAACGAAGATGATAAATAATCAACAACGAAGGCGACGACAAAGAAATCATGAAGAAGATTAAGAGGGGGGAACAATGAATGTATTACCAATAGACGTTCTTGAAAACGTTCCAAAGCATTATCCTACACTTTTCATAGGGGAGGTGGGAATTAGGGGAATGCCCCACAAAACTATAAGTAACTATGTTACATCACTCCCTCCCTTAAAACGGTTATTTCCCAAATAACCGTTATATGTACCCCTAATGGAAAATACAATCACATTACCAACAAACACTCGTTCGGTTTCAACTACTGTTATAACATACGATACATGAGCCCAGTACTTGACATCTCAAATCGTAATCACAAGGTATGTTAAGATATAGACATTTCTTCAAATCAAGAAAGAATGCAAGAAGTAAAACACTCAGTATTTCGCAATCAGAACAAACACATTACGTGCATAGACTCACAACCTTATAATTATATCCTTAATCAGCGACAGAATAACTCAAACCATTAAATCATGTCAAAAGTTGAGAACTCCCAAAGTCTCACATAATAAACACACGCAAATGCCTCCAACTCATTGTCATATAATAAAATCGTACACAACAGTGCTATGCATCAAGTAAAACATTCTGTGACTTCATAGAGAGACGAACAATAATAATTCAAGTCATTTTCATCACTCACTAAATGGCATACTTTACATAAACGTAAACGGTGTATCCAATCACATAAAGATATCGATTACACCACCTGACTCAAGAAACCAGACCCTTTTAACGTGCGGAATCCTGCTATAGCTCTGTAAAAACAAAGTCTATCTCATAATTCTAGGTGTGAACCTAGTAGCATGGATATAATCAAGAGGTCGGGTGGTAAGTCTGCAATACGAACTGTATGCCATACAAATATAACTGAAATCTCTTGACCGTCCAAATAATTGGAAGACATTCACGTCCTATCACTGAGTGTCTTATTTCAAGTGGTAAAAACGTTCTACTAGCAAAAGCAATCGGGTGTATTAAAAATATTTTAATCATCCCCCAAGGGCAATTATTCATATCCACACAATAAAATTACAAAGCACAAAAAATCAAATATAAAGTTTACCGTTCGCCAAATTACTGATCACATACACAGATTAAATTTAAAAAAAGAAAAGGGCAGAAAAAAGAACAAAGAAAAAAAAAAAAGAAAGAAAAATGAAAAAAGAAAAAAGACAAAGTGCCACACAGCACGGACACAACATATAACACAAATACATTGTAATCACACATGCATAAGAGGTACAAATTATAATGTCGAGAGTGAGAAGAGAGCGAAAGAAGAAAATAATAACGAACCACTGCTAGAGAAACACATGCTTAAATATTTATGCAGAGTTATCATTTCTCTTGAATCTTTTTCATATATCTGATGGCAGATGGAATGAATGAGAAACGGTATCGATTTGTTCTGTTCAATGGACATCGATACCTTCATGATTTCAAGTTTTCCTTTTTCAAAATAGTGCAGGTTATTTGTCATCCAAGTTCATTGTCTTCATATTGTTTACTGGTCACAAAATTAAACTAGACTCCATTGGCGCTCATTAATTATTCGTGAACACAAACCGACAACCTTATGAAGTTTATCTTTCTTCTTACACGATACGTTCCGA
>JAXRKP010000079.1:373049-387884 GCA_037039925.1 Doris montereyensis | reverse complement strand
ATGGAGAACGACAATACATTTTCAATGAAAGATTTATAAAATAGCTCTAAGATGTTTTTATTAAAAGAAAAGGAACTGATTTTTTCGAAGAAAATACACACGTTGTTGGGCTTTCTTACAAACTGATTCCCATTTTTTGTCCCGCTTTAATTTATCATCAAAGACCGTACCTAGATGTTTATAACCATTTGCATGTCCAATTTTCGTTCCGTGCATAATAGTGTCTGCACAAAGGGTTGTTTTCATCTAAAGTCAATTGTCATTTGCTTTGTTTTTTGCAAAATTTAGCTCAAGTCAAGAGTCGTCGCAATATTTGACAAATTCATAAAGTATAGGACCATGTTCGTGTTCTGTTCCAACCATCAAGGATAGCAACGCGCTGTTATCACCAAGTTTAACGATAAATCTATTTTCATAATTGCTTCTGCAGTCGTTGGTATAATATACGATAAAAATGTAAAGGAGACAGAACATATCCTCGTGAGACCCGACATTGGTTTTTATCTCTTCAGAGGTAGATTTGTTTACTAAAACCCGTTGAGATCTGTTGGTGAGAAAATCTTATATTCATAATACCAGTTGGAAGTAATTTGAAATTGTGAATCAATTTGTCAGTTAAAATGTGGGTTGTAGGGTATTGAAACAAGAGCTGAAATCGGCAAATATTATTTTTGGCATGACTGTCTGGGTTTTTTAATGGTTATATAATGTATCTAAAATAAACAATTCTGCACCATCAACATTTCTGCAGGGTTGATAAGCAAATTGAAATGGATCAAACTCTTTCCACACAAGACTTGAGATATTGTGATCTTATAATTTTGTCAAATGTATTCGTTGCAATTGATGTGAGAACAACTGGTCTGAAGGCGTTTAATATTTTTGGCTTGTTTATTTTGGGAATTGGGATCACTACTGACTCTTTCCATATATCTGGTACAAAACATGAATCAACAGAAGATTGAAAGAGATATTGAAGAACTTCACCGATTAGGCCTGCACAAAATCTTAGAGTTTTCCCACGATACCGTCCGAACAAGGGCTTTTTTGTTCATTTTAATCTTTTTGAGAAGTTCATTTACTGAGTCTTGTTCAATAGGTAGTGATTATGAATAGCTCAAATAATGTGTTATGGTATTGACAATGTTGGTAGTATTGTATTTATTCTCGAAACGAGTGAAAAATGCATTTAAGCAGCCAGGTAATAATTATTCATCCAAGCCATCTAAGGTAAGATTATCTGCCTTTGAACAGCTAACATCATTGAGTAAGGCCCTGTTTTTGATGCCAACGTCATGCGTCCCTAAAATTTTGATTTTCAAACCTTTTTTTACTGTTTTCTTTATATTTAAGTTTTGCGTGTTTTATGGCTAATTTAAATTCTCTGTTAACTGGGGGTTTTTTTCATTTCTATTTCCAACAATGAATATTCTTTTCTTTTTATTCAGAACTCTTTTTAACTCGTTGCTTACCCATGGCTTTCCATTTAAGCATATGGTTACGTGTTTCAGGAGGTCTAACATTTCTAACACAAGATGAAATATAATTCGAAAGTTTGAATTAGGTCGTTTAGACTTGATCAGCTGTTATAGAACTCAGCCCAGTTAGTGCATTCAACACAGCCCTGAAAGGAAGCTATGCTGTCTGGTGTCCACACTTTAAGTTTTTGACAGTTGGTTCAGACCTCTTGAAGATAGGTTTATATGTTGGAAGTAAAAGAGGACAGTTATAGTCAGCTGTCCCAATGGGTGGCAGTGGCAGAGATCAAGTATTATGTTGAAACGAGTTGGGCACGAGACGTAATGCGTGTAGATGTTGAGACTTTTCTCCAATATACAGTGATTGAAGTCTCCAAGAAAACATTGGGGGGCGGCATCAGGGGAAATTACGTCTAATCTGTCGCGTAGTTGACTTAGATTGTCGGCTACTCAGATGGGATCAGCTTTTGAATTGGTATAAAGGACAGTCACGAAAAGTTGAGGAATTCACGATTTAGGTATGAAAAATGAAGGCTGACTGATACACATTCCATGTCATGATTGCAGGTATTTTTCTCGTATTACAACATTCTAACACAAACTCTTATTGATGTAAAGACAGAAAAGTATCTAGAAAAGTATCATCATCGTCGATGTTAGAATTTATGTCATTTTTATTTGGGTCCGTGTGTAACCATCTCTCAGTGAATGTGAGCAGACAAGCGTTACGGAATTCCAGTGCGTACTTCACATGAGCTGAAAGCTTGTCCAGTTTTGGTTTGATCGGCCGAATGTTCGAAAGCACAATGCGTGGTAGAGCTGGTTTCCTTTCGAGTATATTTCCACTTTTTATTTCTTGTGTGTTGTAAATTGTTTGCTTGTGTATGTTGGTATTGTATTGGTTTCGTGTTCAGTTACGGGAGTCATTTCCAAGGTTCAAGGTAGCCAGGTGACATACTGGCGATGTGTAAATACCATTGTCCCCCTGCATTAAAATAGCATCAATACCACGAATAGAGGCATCCGTACTTAAAACAATTTTTCTTCATATCAGGTAAATACAAGACAGGTCTGGACACAATTACACCGTTCAAACACAAATATGATCTTGAGGATCATTCCATTCAATTACATTAGCTAGGCCCTTTCTCAATAAATCTGACAACGGCGCTGTAACAGCAGCAAAATTAGGTATACAATCTGGATAGTAGCCATTTAATCCTAAAAATGATTCTGCAAATGTTGCATCGTCGTCAAAATCGCTGTCCCCGACTACAGCCATACTATCTCGATGGATTGAATCATGTGCCGCTGTAATGCTGTTGAAGGTCTGCTAGTTATCCTCAACACACAATATGTTGAATATGCTCGACGTGAAACTCCCCCGCTGTCGTATCATCAATACACTTGTCCACTGTTGCCGTCAGTGCCGTCCTGTAGGCATCATCTCCATAACGAGGCTCACTGCGCCGTTGAAGTTCATCGCTACCACCGTCGGTGCAAGTCGACACACTTGTACTGCCACTCAACTGTCGGCCCTTGCTGTTAAGAAAACATCTGCTGGGACTGCCACACCTTCCAGTGATGATAATATGTTCTCGCAGATATGTGTTGCCAGATCGTCCGGGCAAGTGTCCATAAATTGTTCCAGAACGAAGAGATCTCTTAGGCCGCTGTAGTTTTTTGCCGATCTCCGCTAACTCCACTCATCTTTCAAGGTATGTCTTTAGCCTAGCAATAATAATACTTGAATGTTCTCCATCTCTGGCTTGCAATTACGAAACATTTGCCTATATCCATATATTATCAAGATGTAACGACTTTGTAATGCTATATTAACGTACTCGCAATCGTTTGCCTCTTTCAAGATTGTGGGGCGATAGTAAAAAGGGACAAGGGTGCACTATTCGGAAAATGTATTAGAATAGTCACTTTGAACTTATAAACGTAATCCACTGTTATGGTAGACGTGATGACGCCAATAGCCGTGAACATCCCACTACTTTCCGCCCCTTATCCTCCCACCAATCAGGCAAGATAGTGTCATAATATACTGAGCAAGAATCTAAACGTACCACTAATTTCAAAAAATTCATTTTAGACGAACGGTTTCTTGTCCTACGTTAAAATGTGAGTAAAAAATGTAAAAGTTAGATTTAAATACACTAGAAAAGAATATATGAGTAATAGTAATAGTAGAACTTTAGCACCTCGCTCAAACCTCAAGGCGCTTTACAATACAGGTTGAAATATACTTTAAAAAGGGTACATTCAAATTTCAATGTTGCATTCAAAAACACTCACACTAATACGGAATTATGAAAATTGGGCATCGTATACTTTTCAATTCAATCATTTACAGAAGGTATTTTCTAAAAGAGTAATACGAAGGAGTCACAGGGAGTGAAGTCAAAGGCGAAATATGACAATAAATGACACTCCACCAATAAAGACAGAACAAATATGTGACGTTTCGTCTAACTCTTCTCAGACAACAAACGAGAAATATCTAGAATCTAGATCTAAGTATTACCTCAGGCATCACACATTGTGATGTCAGAAGAAAAACATAAAGAAGAAAGAAAGAAAGAAAAAGACAGTGATGATAAGAAACGTAGTAGAGGGGGGGGTGTAAGAATGAGCGAGATTGGAAGGTTCAGATCTAGAATGAAATAAAAATATGAAAATAAGTAAGTAATAAAAGGTGAGAAGGAGATAGAGAAAGGAGAGGAATAGAGAGACAGACAGAGAGACAGATAGACAGAGAGACAGAGAGAGAGAGAGAGAGAGAGAGAGAGAGAGAGAGAGAGAGAGAGAGAGAGAGAGAGAGAGAGAGAGAGAGAGAGACAGAGAGAGACAGAGAGAGAGACAGAGAGACAGAGAGAGAGAGAGAGAGAGAGAGAGAGAGAGAGAGAGAGAGAGAGAGAGAGAGAGAGAGAGAGAGAGAGAGAGAGAGAGAGAGAGAGAGAGAGAGAGAGAGAGAGAGAGAGAGAGAGAGAGAGAGAGAGAGAGAGAGAGAGAGAGAGAGAGAGAGAGAGAGAGAGAGAGAGAGAAGAGAGAGAGAGAGAGAAAGAAAAAGGCAGGGAAGAAAGAAATGGAGAGAGAGACGTGGAGTATGGGAAACAAGAACGAAAAAATAGGATAAATATAAGACTAGATCTATATCTCACTGGGTCTATAAAAGAAGAAATGATAGAGAATGAATGAAAGGAAGTATCATTCAAGGCAAAAATTTACACTGAAGGTGCGAAATGTATATCAATTACAAATGTATCGATGCAATAAGGGAAGAGAGTAAACAACTTATCTGAAATTTCAAAAAATGACAGTTAGCACTAGCTGATGCTTTGCAAGTTATCGAAGTCTCAAGTATTTACTCCTTGGTGATAAAATAGGGTCTATTCCGTAATGTAGTTAAACCGTGCGCTTCCGGTAAAAATGGTGAAAGCAATACAAAAAAATTTGTAATAAAAATAAAAATAAAATAATAAATTTAAAAAAGTGTGCAAAGATGCCTACCATAGATGGGCACACGGGGTGTGAACTGCCAGAGGGACCCAACTTTGTCACGGGATAGGAAGGGGTAGTTTATGTTGTATAGTTTCGTGGGCATGGTGGTGGGGGATGGGGAAGGGTAGAGGATGATGAGGGTCAGGATAGTAATACCTTGTGCCCGACTATGGGAGTTACTCTCAGAGAAAATTATACAAATTGGTGTAAGACGTTACAATCTCAAAATCCCCTGATGGTGTGAATGTCTTGCACGAATTTGTATAATTTTCTCTGGAGTCTCTCCCTCAGTCGGACACACGCTATTACTCTACCTGACCCTTCATCATCCTCTACCCTTCTCCTCCATCCGCCCCCCCACCACCCCCACGAAACTATTCCATCCTAATCCAAGATCTGAACTTCTCCCACTCTCGCTCATTCTTCACACCCCCCTCTGCTACGTTCCTTGTCATTACTGTCTTTTTCTTTCTTTCTTTCTTCTTTATGTTTTTCTTCTGACATCACATTGTTTGATGCCCGAGCTAGTACTTAGATCTAGATTCTAGATATTTCTCGTTTGTTGTCTGACGAAGGGTTATACCCGAAACATCACGTGTTTGTTCTGTCTTTATTGGTGGAGTTGTCACTTATCGTCATATTTTCCTAAAAGAGGTGATTTTAGTTTGGGTTTTTTTTAAGATTTCAAGAGTGGTTGCAAATTTCACGGATGGAGGTAACGCATTTCGTATGTGTGGTCCAGTTTTGCCATACCTTTTATCTCCGAAACGTTATAAGCGGGTTTTTTGGAATTGTAAATAATTTAGTATTTTGAGATCTTAGCACACGAGACGGTTGCTGTGGGAGGAGCAGATCTTGAATGTAGATACGGGCAGCAGACTGCAGTGATTTGTAACAAAAAAGACAAATCTTGTAATCGATTCTTGCCCTTACTGGAAGCCAGTGAAGGGCTTTCAACAAATTTCTGGAACTACAGTCGAATCTGGTCTTCCCAAGAACCAACCTTGCCACCCAATTTTGTAAAATTTGGAGCTTTTTATTCTCGTGTATGTGAGACCCGCAAAAAGAGAGCTGCAATAGTCCATTCGGGACAGAACTAAGGACACAACAAGTGTGTTGATAGATTCTTGTGAGAGCAGAGATTTCATGTGAAATCTTGCACAGCTCAAAGTACATTACTTGTACGGTGTGCTTAATTTAGTGGTCCATTGAAAGTGTGCTGTCAAGAAAAACTCCAGACTTTTGGCCGAATTTAAAAAAAGGATACGCTTACGTTAGCAATATCGATGGATTTGAGGTTTAATTTTGAGTCTATGAAACATAAAAGAACCTTAGTGTTTTCTTCGTTTAGCTTTAGCTTTATTTTTTGTCATCCATGATTTGATAGATAAACAGCACCTTTCAATGTTCAGTTTGATGAGTCAATATGTTCTAGAGATAGATCTCATAACGCTGCATATCATCTGCATACATGTGATAATGGGTTTGATACTTTAATGACCTGAATCTTGAAAAATCATTTTCAACTGTTGCTACTTTTCGTGACCCTTCATTTTCACATAACAAAGCATAAACACTGATCAAAAGTGTTTACCCTCAAGAACCCTAGATCTATGATGTATTGAAATCTTCGTTCTTTCCTCTATAGACACCTAATAACACAAAAAGTGAGTATCTTAAATGCCACGTCGTACAGGATGTATTGCTTCGCAACAATCCTGAGAAGCCAACAGACAAAGGAATATGCCTTCTCCAGGGCTGAATGATCAACAAATACTTGAAGTACTGGGCATGAAACAGGTTGATTTCTCAAATCATCTAAATGCAAGGCATTGTGGCATCTTACTTACATCTGCAACTCGTCTCCCCGACAAATATGCCGATACAAGGCCGTCAAAACAAACCTCGACAGAGAAGAAAGACAAAACGACACCTCAAATCTGATCAACAGATAAGTCAACGTTTTAACCCCATCCCTTCTCCAGCACCTTTTATCATGGTCATAGATTAGGGGATCACCCAAAGAACATATTTCAGTCGTTTGAAAGACGCAGATTTATAGTGCAAGAGACCTATGTTGAGCATCAGCTGGCACAGAATCATCAACATCTTGAGCGGGCGCTCGACCATCGCCCCTTGGACGCAGAACACCTCTAACAAAGTGCTTTTCACTATCAGCGATGTAAGTCGTTTTACGTTACTGGGTTATGATGGACGAATTCGCGCATTTGGAGACGTGCCAACACCAGATACAATGACACCAATGCTTTAGAAGGTTTTATGGTTTGAACTGGCATCACAGCTCACAACACGACTGAACGTATGCTCGTTTAGGTACTATGAAGGTTTTAAGGTACCAGCAAGAAATCCTTACTGAGTATGTTGTTTCTGCATATTTCAAAAGAGCAAGGATTTGCCTCATATCGCCAGAATCTGTCAGGGAGTACCTAGAAGAACAACATGTGCAAGGTCTGCCCTGGCCTGCCAGCCCCCAGATCGTTTCCCTATTGAGCACATTTGGGATGTTCTGGGCTGACGAATGGTGACAAGATAACCAAGCGAGTGTTAGGTAATTATTAGCACAAGAATGGGATAATATCTCCCAGCAAACCGGTAGAACTTTTGCAAGTCTATGGGAAAAAATGTTGAACATTTTATCGCTGCCAGAAGTGGTCACACGCAATGTTGATGTGTAACTAATATCACACAGGGCTTTCGTCTTTCAATCCTTTCCTGTGATAAATTAAATAATTTTTTAGTCAAAACTATTTGTCTCCATTTTCATTAGAAACCAGTTAATGCTCACACCCTTTCTTTTAGCCTTTGTCCAAACTCTTACCACTATTCCAGTTTTGCTTTCCTTACTTCCTCTTTGGCGATAGTTCTTTTACTCACGTGATCAATCCTATTCTCAACTGAGGAGTGTTTCTATTAGTCTCTCTCCATTTGGAGAAGTTGTTGTCTCTCCTTCTTTATCTATTACTCCTCCTGATGTTTCTATATTGTTGCCTACTCTAGCGTTTTAATCTCCTAAAACCGTTAATTCCTGTTTGAGTTTGAGATTCTCTGCAGCTATTTGTAAATCATTTTCGAAGATATTTTTTTCTTTTTTGATGGCATCTTCTTGTGGCCTATAAACTATTAATAATTTAATTTCTCTTCCTTTTTGGTTTAGTATTTACCTCTAATAGTCGTGGACTTGCTCTATCTTTGACATCTACTCCTGAGAATATTAAACTATGATTTGGTCCTACATTTTCTATTCCTTGTCCTTTTTTCTTTGTTTCTGTAATAGCCAAAATATTTTTTTTGAATTTTTCCATTTCTTCAGCTAATTCTAATTCTTTTTTTCATCAATTGCCCTAACATTCCATGTTCCAAAGTCACAGTCCGTGTTCTTTTCCAGAGTCGTCTTCGAAAGTTCAAGCCGGGTATATCATTGTATATATTCCTTTGAATCACTTTGGTTTTGGATAAGCAGGGGATTGACCCACTATGCTCACATCCACTGTTTAACATGTTTGTTTCTTACCAGCAATGGGGGAGCTAAAATTTGCAAATTTTGATTTCACGTTTTTAAAAATGTTATCCACATATCCCTTGCCAGTTTTTGTAGTGCCGTTCAATTTCTTTGAAAATGTATTTACTCATAGAGACACAACATAACCTAATTTCAGGCTTTTATAACGGACATTTTTGAGATATTGGATTTGTTGAATTGGTGATGTGTTGATATTTTTGCTCAATGGACGCAATAAGAAAATATAAAATAAACCCAAAAGCAACAACATGTTGACTCGAAAGGTTCATACTAAATCGCTAATTTAACACATCAAAACCACGGAATTGACACTTGAGCCATTGATAGCGAAATCGATTAATGTCAGTGAGAATCTGAAAGGATAGCATCAACAGGAATATTTAATCCATCTCGATCAAACGAGGTCACTTAATGAAATTGAACCTTTTCAACTAATCGCCGCTTTGAGGAATCATCGTATCATTAATCTAGACTAAATGCCCCCAATGGCCTGGAAGCAATAATCAATTCATCAGCTACAAAATATCCGTGTCAGGATGGACAGGGAGGGTGTGTTTACCACGAAAGTAGGTTGTGTACCTTTTAGGACAAAGCACTTATAGTTGGTGACATTTAACAACAACAACAATCAGAGTAATGTGTAGGAATAATTAAAATGGGGACGAATTGGAATGTTAAAAGAACCTTGTTAATGGTGATAACCACTCATTCTGGCGATATGACTTACATGTTAGTTCACATATATTAATTATGTCTTTCAATAAAAAAAAATTAAAAAAGTATTTCATGGAAAGAGCTTTGACCAATACAAGCCAGAGCTGGGATAAATTTCAATTGTTGCTGCCTTACACATCATTTAAACAGAACGTTGATCTATGACAATGTTTAAATTTCTGTAAAAAGGTTGGTACCCATCCAATTGAAACATAAGCGCTCATTTGGGATGTACAGAAGCACGTTTAGATTTTGCCCAAACAGATTGTTTTAAGTACAAAAAGTATGTTTGACCACTTCTATACATTTTGGTGAGACCTGGTACTGTATCAGCTTTTCCTGCGATCACAAAATTCATTCTTTTCTTCATATCTCTTTTTTTTTAAAAGACATCCCTTGGACAGAGGTGGAAAAATAATGCAAGTCAGGGATCGCTGGAGAGCTTCTGTTGGTGGCCTTATGCCCTATGACGAGTAATAATGTGTGATGATGACGTACATCTTGAATACCTCACCCCTTTCTATTTTCTGACATGAGGACTTGAACTGGTGACATCGAAGACTTGAGACACCAAGAATAGCGCGATCTTCACCCGACAGTATATGTGTGTGTGTGTGTGTGTGTGTGTGTGTGTATGTGTGTGTGTGTGTGTGTGCGTGTGTTAAATTTACATTGGCAGAAAGTTCAGATTTTAAGAAAGGCATCCAAAAGATGAAGAAAAATATCAGTGACAAATAGAGGTGAAACATGACAATAAGTGACAACTCCACTAATGAAGACAGAACAAATACGTGATGTTTCGGTTATAACCCTTCGTCAGACAACAAACGAGAAATATCTAAAATCTAGATCTAGATCTAAAGCACTGCCTAAGGCATCACACAATGTGATGTCAGAAGAAAAACAGAAAGGAGGAAGACAGAAATAAAAAAGACGGTGAAGCTAAGAAGAGTGAGTAGAAGGGAAAGTGAAGAATGTATAGGAGCCAGAGTGCAAGGTTCAAATCTAGAATGAAATTTTAAGAAAATGAAAATAAGTAAGTAATAAAAGGCAATAAGGAGATAGAGAGAAAGAGAGAGAGAGAGAGAGAGAGAGAGAGAGAGAGAGAGAGAGAGAGAGAGAGAGAGAGAGAGAGAGAGAGAGAGAGAGGTGTGAGTATAGGAAACCAGAAACCAGAACGAAAAGTGGATAAATATAAGCCTAGATCTATATCTCACTGGGTCTAGAAAGACGAAATGATAGAGAATGAATGAAAAGAAGTATCAATCAAGGCAAAAATTTACACTAAAGGTGCGAGATGTATATAAATTACAAATGTATGGATACAGTAAGGGAAGAGAGTAAACAACTTATCTGATATGCCAGATAAAGCACTAGTAGATATGATTTCGAAGCTTCAAGGTTTCAGGCGTTTTCTCTTTAGTGATGAAGTTGTGTGTACTCCGCAATGGTATGCAGATGTGCGCAATGTTGCTTACGGTAGTAGTGAACATAAAAATATGTGCACAAATGCTTACCATAGATAAGCATACGGGGGACGAACTGCCATAGGGGTACAATTTTGCCTAGGATAGGAAGGGGTGGGGGAGGCAGGGTGAGGGTGGGATTTTTTCATTGGGGTGGTGGGGGTGGATGGGGTAGGGTGGAGAATAGTGAAGGGTCAGGGATAAGGATAGCGTATGCCCGACTATGGGAGTTACCCAGAGAAAAGTATACAAATGGTGTAAGACGTTCATACCTTCAGGGCTGTTTGTGCCCAATCTTATTCCAAGTTGATTCTCTATTGACTTCCTAGACTCAACACTGTCGTTGCATGACCTGAGAGTGCATACTTTCAGGCCATGGGTTCCTCGATGTCCTGGTCCCTTAAAATGTAAAGGCATCGGCTTGCTTTGCCCGTTTTTATGTCTCTCCTGTGATGGCCAAATCTGTTGAAGAGTTGCAAGCCAGTTTCTCTGATGTAGGCCATTCCACAATGACTGCAGCGAAAGCATAGGAGAATTGCCCATTCACTTTCCAACTCTGTCTAGGGAACTGAATGGTTGTGGAGCTGTCCATAAAGGGCATGTCTTAGAGTTAGAGCTTTCACATCGGATGCTGACCGACGATGAGGAGTCAGTGGAGAGGCGACTGTGCACAAGGAAATCTTGAAGGCTAGTGTGTCACTTAAAGGCAACGAAAGGAAGGGAAAACACGTATAGTCTCGTCACTGGCGGGTAGAATTGGCAGGTTCTTGCAGACAATATTAATGATACGGTGTGTGTGTGTGTGTGTGTGTGTATGTGTGTCTGTGTGTGTGTGTGTGTGTGCGGGTCCTCTTTCTTTCTTTATCAGTTCCCATTTTACCTTTCGGTGTAAGGGTTCAGATTCCTAAGATGATCTTTCTCCAGGATGTCCTGTCCTGGCATTTTCTGTTTCCTTCCAAAACAATTAAATTTCTATGCTTCAATGCCTCTATTATATCTTCTTCCCACTTTCTCCGATGTCTGCCTTTTGGTATTTTACCTTGGGCTTTAGCATTGCATACTGATTTAGCTA
The DNA here is from genome assembly GCA_037039925.1 of Doris montereyensis. NCBI lineage: Eukaryota > Metazoa > Mollusca > Gastropoda > Nudibranchia > Dorididae > Doris > Doris montereyensis. The sequence continues at coordinate 376,103 of JAXRKP010000079.1, read as the reverse complement.
TTCTATTGTCATTCATTCTGTTTACATGCCCAAAACCATCTCAATTCATTTGTTTCTATCTTAGTTTTTATGCTATCGGCTTTGGTTTGATCTCTTATTGTTGTGTTTCTGATTTTCTCTCTTTTAGTTTTTCCCTACTACTCTTCTGAGATATTTCATTTCCGCTGCCTGTAATCTACTGTATTATCTACTGCCTAACGTCCAGGTTTCGCTGCCATAGAGGAGAGTGGTACAATCAACTATATTGTATGCTACTATATTTTGTTGACAATTCTTGCTTTCCTACAAATGCCTTTCCTAGATGGTTATATATTGTACTTGCCTTTTTGATTCTCTGGCTGATTTCTTCTCTTAGTTTTCCGCTGAGTTAATCATTACTCCTAGGTAATTGTAGCTTTGAACTTTTTCTAAATTCTCCCTGCCCAATTTAAGATTTTGTGTTTTAGATTCCCTAGTTACTAGCATTGTCATTCCTCTTTTATTTAGTTCATTGTTCATAATGTTGATATTCGACTGAAAGTCACTTTCTGGTTTTCCAAACAGAATTAAATCATCGGCAAATGAAAGCATTGATACATTTACTGGTTTGAGCTTCCATATATCTACATTCACATTCCTCATTTTTGAGGATGCCTATGAATCATAAATGTGATAAACAAAAGAGGACTTAGGATACAACCCTGTCTTATTCCTATATATATTCTTACTGCACATGTTGGTTGATTGTAAAATCTTTTAATGGCTTCTATTAAATTTTGTTCTACATTGTGTTGTTTTAAGGAATGCCATAGTTCGTCCCTCCTCACAGTGGCAAATACCTATTCTAAGTCAATAATACACAGGTGCAGGTCAATGTTTCTCTCAAGGAATGTTTCTATTATTTGTCTAATTGTAAATATATGGTCTTGTACACTTCTTCCTGGTCTAAATCCACTCTGATGCTCTTCAATTTGATCCTCTACTCTTTTCCTTAGTGTCATTTCCAGTATCCTGACATATACTATTCCTGGAACGCTAAGTAGTGATATCCCTCTATAATTTGAGCATTCCATAGTTGTTCCTTTCTTATGTATTGGTATTACCGTTCACTTTTTTTCCAGTCGTCTGGCATGTGTTTGGACTTTCATGCTTGTTGACATATTGCATGTAGTAGTTCGTCTGCTTCTTTTGCTTGGTTTTTAACCATTTCTGGATAAACTTGATCTGCTCCTGGGGCTTTTCCTAATTTCACTTTTCTCATAGCTGTTTGGATTTTTTCCATTGATATATCTACATCTTCAGCTATCTCATCTGGATTACTTGTTACTCTTAGTAATTGATTTGTACTCCTTGTTTCATACGTTCTTGAGGGATTATGTAATTGTTCAAAATGCTTTCTCCTTTTTCCATGATTTCGCTGTCTTCTTTCATTATTTCTCCTTTGGCATTCTAAATTTGTCGTATTGGGCATGCTTTTGTTTTTCTCATGCTCGTCTTTGCCTCCCAGAACAGCTTTTAATTTCCTTGATCGCTTTCTTGAAATCTTTGTCCAAACTCTCCCCATTGTTCCTTTTTGCTTTCCTAACTTCCTCTTTGGGGATAGTTCTTTTATTCATGTAATCTATCCTATCCTCTGGTCTCTTTGTTTGTAAGTATTTCTTCTTGTTACCCTTCTTTTCTATGATCTTAGTCTTGACGTTCTCATTCCATCATGCTCGTCTTTTCCTATCTCCTTTAATTTGTTTCCTACCACCGACCTCTTCAGTACAACTGAGGAGTGCTTCTTTATACATCTGCCACTTTTCTTCTATTATGCTATTATTCAGATCCAATCTGTCTTTCACTGATAAATCTTTTTATCCTAGATTGGTATACCTGTTTTACTACTGGTTTATTTATTTCCTCTATTTTGAGTTTAGTAGCTTTCTTCTCTTTCCTTTTCTGTTTGTTTTCTTCAGTCAGTAATCTCATTTTGGCAATCACTAAGTGATGATCACTATGTATTTCTGCTCATATGTTTACTCTTGCATCCAATGTACTGTAAAAAAGGGAGCTGCTAACTATTATGTAGTCTATCATTGACTTTTCACATCTGTCTTCATTTACTCTTGTATATCTGTGGATAACTTTATGAGGAAAAAATGTGTTGGCTATTTTCATGTTATTCTTTAGGCAAAAATCTATTAGTCTCTTTCCATTTGGAGAAGTTGTTGTCTCTCCTTCTTTACCTACTACTCCTCCTGACGTTTCTACATTGTTGCCTACTGTAGCATTTAGATCTCATCAAAGCATTAATTCCTGTTTGGGTTTAAGATTCTCTGCAGCTATATGTAAATCGTTTTCGAAGATATCTTTTTCTTCTTTAGTTGCGTCTTCGTTTGGTCGACAAGCTATTAATAATTTAATTTCTCGTCCTTTTGGTTTAATATTTACCTCTGATGGCGGTGGGCTTATAAGTTTCAACTTTCTAGCAGCTTTTCTTGCGTTTATGCACTAAAGAGGCCTAGTCCTGCTCTAGCTCCATCTTTGACATCTACTCCTGAGAAGATTAAAATATGATTTGGTCCTACATTTTCTATTGCTTGTCCTTTTTTCTTTGTTTCTGTAATGGCCAAAATATCTACTTTGAACTTTTCCAGTTCTTCAACTAATTCTAACTCTTTTCCATTTATTGCACTAACGTTCCATGTTCCTATGTTCCAAAAATCACAGTCCGTATTCGTTTCCAAGTTCGTATTCGAAAGATCAAGCCTGTTATATTATATTAATTTTTTCCCTGAATCTGTTTGTTTTTAGATAAGCAGGGGATTAGCCCACTGTACACTAGGTAGATGGTGGGGATGCCACCTTGAGGCCTTGTTATTTTTTGTCAGGGTTAACTCCCTTAGCCTTTAGTCATTCAAGATGAGCCTGCACGGCAGCAGGTTATTATTTTCTGTCAGGGTTAACTCACTTAGCCTTTCGTCAGTCAAGACCGGCCTGCAAGGCAGCAGGTTGTTTTCTTTCAGGGTTAACTCCCTTAGCCTTTTGTCAGCCAAGACCTGCCTGCAAGGCAGCAGGAGACTAGTGAAAGGC
>JAXRKP010000079.1:360549-368049 GCA_037039925.1 Doris montereyensis | reverse complement strand
TTCGCATGTTTTTAAAACCTCGTATTGTCATTTTCGCGGAATTATTTTTGGAAAAAAAAACAAAGTGTCGGTATCTTCAAAAGGTTGAAAAAGTTTTTATATAATTTACAATCATTGTAGATTTCAACTATTATCCGTTTAACGCGATTATCTGTGTTTTTATTAGAAAGCTTTTTCATTAACATGTGATTTTTTAGTTCAATTTCTTTGAAAATGAATTGCGTTGTACTTCATTAAACTTTGTTAATTTTTCTGCTCAAAACTCTTTTTTTTTAAAGGCTTTAAAGCGCATTTCCAGCTTGAATTGACTTTGCTTGACTTTCATGACGCTACAACTTTTTGTCTCCACATGACACCGTGACGACTCAATTGTAGTAAAAAAAAATTAAAGGAAGGTATACCTTAAAGCATTATATAGTTTCTATGTCATGTATAGGGCTAGCTCTAGTATTTTGGATTCCATCATATCATTAAACGAATATATTCTTTCTTGGTTGACGAGAACGCGAAATTATGCGAAAGTTACTGCGAATATGAAAGAAATATTGAGACTCAACGCTTGTCCGTTCGACATTACTTATGAAGGAATAACTGCGGACGACGCAGGACTAAGACAGTATATAATGTTCAAGTAAAACGAAAAATGACATAAGCATAGCTAGAACAAAATCGACAAACACACGATAAGCAGGTCAACAACAACAAAAAACAATAATGAAAGCTGAAGCAGATTGTTAGTCCCGTAAGCATGACACATCCTGTTACACTTGATGAGCTGACAGAAAGATTACCTAATGCAGCAAGTGATTTTAGTATCGAAACCGAAATGGGCTTCTTTTGTGAAGTTAATATTTTACACTCACAGGCACTTCATAGAGACGAAACAGTATCTGTTGACGCTCGAATTAGGACATGTGTCACAGGATCGAATGATTATCTGGAAGTTGTGCAGACGTGACACGATTTCATTTAATGACAATTTCTTACCTCACCTTAACCATAACTCTCTATGTACCAGGAGGAACATAATTATTCCATAATAGCTAATGCGAGGACGCCATTTAGCTGTGGATTCGTTCTGTTTGTTGTCGCGTTTTTCAACACAATAGTTGTACTTCAATCAAGGTTTCAGTATGTATCATGGTTTTAGATGGGAGCATACATAAAAAAAGCATGTAGTGGAAGTTAAGTTTGAAAGCAATACCTACATTTCTTATCATCACATACCTTTCAAATTGAATCACTGGTTTCTCTGAAGGCAAACAGCTTATATGTGTGGGTAAAATTTTGTAATAATAATCACCCGTATAACAGTCGAAATGTATTATGCCGACATCGGGATGTTTCATGTCATATTGACTAAATTTTGTTAGCTGGAATTACATTTTATCCTGTTCTATTAAACGCAATAAAAATAGGATAAATCGCTTCAGCAACTTCTTATACATAAGGTTTCATATATTACATCCCATGGTGAACCTGGATTTTAAATATTTAGCAGGCAGTTTATACTCTATCTGCTTTGATTGACCGCCATTCTAAATTTAGAAAAGAAATGACATCTTAGACTTAAACATATTATGGCGTCCATCCTTTAAATCACACGGACGTTTGCGTCGTTAAACATGTGCCTAACTTTAGATATGTCTGGGTCAGTTTTCTTAGCATGGTTTCGGATCTCGTGAGCATGCATGAACAAGGAGCATTTCCAGAATACATATAATGTACGTGGGTGTTTTTGTTTTTCCGTTAAAAAGTTCGATCAATGGGAACGCAATGCTACTGAAAAATCTTAGTTGTTGCCAAGATATCTCCCTTAATGGATTTATTTTCCTTAAAACGGAAAAATAATGCTTTTAATCAAATTTTCATTCTTCTAAACATATGATTTGATATATCACATGTAAATAACCCCACCATAGTTAATTTTTGCCCCAGTTATCTAGACCAGGATATTGTTACGATCCGCCGTTTTTTAATTCATACATAATGACGTCATGAAGTGTGCGCAGAGCGTGTATCCATCTATTAAATTCCAGAGAATTGCCCTTTCTACCCGTATGCCAAGTTTCGTATATTTATGTCCATTTTGTTGGTGGGTTTTGGAGTTGAGAGTCTCTACTACCCTATTTGACGCCGTAGAAACCTACCTCATGCGGGGTTTTTAGAACAATGGTCATTAAACTTAATATGTCATTTCAATTTATGTACCATACACTTTTGTATATTTTTTCAATTTGGTTTTTATTGTGACCGTATGTACGTAAAATACTCGCGTTTTTACTACGAATGCATAATTATACGCCAAGAGCTGTCGTAAGATGGAAATTGACGCCATAGAAATGAATGATATTATTATTATAATTAGTAGTAGTAGTAGTAGTAGTAGTAGTAGTAGTAGTAGTAGTAGTAGTAGTAGTAGTAGTAGTAGTAGTAGTAGTAGTAGTAGTAGTAGTAGTAGTAGTAGTAGTAGTAGTAGTAGTAGTAGTAGTAGTAGTAGTAGTAATATCATTATTATTATTATTATTATTATTATTATTATTATTATTATTATTATTATTATTATTATTATTATTATTATTATTATTATTATTATTATATATTAATATTATTATTATTATTATTATTATTATTATTATTATTATTATTATTATCATTATTATAATTATTATTAATATTATCATTATTATTATTATTATTATCATATCATTATCATTATTATTATTATTATTATTATTATTATTATTATTATTATTATTATTATTATTATCATATCATTATTATTATTAGGATCATTAATATTATTATTATTGTTATCATTATTATTATTATTATTATTATTATTATGTTTATTGTTAGTATTATTTATTATTATTAAATTATTATGACTTACTTACTTTCTTACTGCCCATTATGCCAGTTGGCATGTAGGGCAGCAATGAAGGATCTTCATCTCTCTTTTTCATGGCAAGCGTCTTTATGGAATTCCAGGTTTTGCCCAAGTCTTTAATCTCATTCTGTACTGTTCATCTCCAAGTTGTCTTCGGCCTGCCACGTCTCCTTTTCCTTCAGGAATCCAATTTAGGGCGGTCTTGGTGATGCTCCCTTCTTCTTTTCGTAAAACATGCCCTATCCACCTCCATCTTCTTTTAAGAAAGATGTCTTGCATGTGGCCTATTTTGCATTTTTGGAGAAGAGTCTCGTTTAAATTTTGTTTTGGCCAAAATAAATTTTTGATTTTTCGCAGGCGTGTGGAATGAGGATAACCTGTTCATGTCTCGGTCCGTCATCTTCCAGCATTCATTTAAATCCATATGATAGAGTTGATAGGACACAGCTTTGGTAGATTTTTAATTTTGTTTTAATATCGTATTCTTTTGTTTTCCATACATTGTGAAGTAATTTGAAGGAGTTTATTGCTTTGGTTTTTTTGGCGTCTGTTAATGTCTTTGTCAGTTCCTCCGCTACTTGTGACAACGCTGTCTAAATATGTAAATTCTTTGGTTGTTTGTATGCTATTGTTATTGATGAGGATTGGAGAGGGATTTTATATATTTAATGTCATTAGTTCAGATTTTGAAAAGCTTATTTGTAAACCTATCTGTTGACCAAAATAGCTTAGCCGTCATGTTTTCTCTTGCATGTGATGATGTGAGTGTGCCAATAGCGCCAAATCGTCAGCAATATCTATATCCTCTACCGAAGAGAATAGAGTCCATCTAATTCCTCTGTGTTGATCACTGGTTGTTTGCTTCATCACCCAGTATATAGCAATAATGAAAATAGTTGTTGACATCACACACTCTTGTCTGACACCAGTCTTGATTTTAAAAATTTGATTGCTGTTTCCAACTTTACCTGTTTAATTCATTGTAGAAACTTTTAATGAGTTGAACAAGATGTTGGAGTATTCCATAATTCCTTAGAAATTTCCAAATGCTTTCTCAATGGAGGCTATCGAATGCCTTTTCAAAATCAATGAAGTTTATATACAGTTGTCTCTGTCATTCATTGCATTTCTCTATAATGTTTCTTAATGGGAAAATTTGGTCCGAGCAGTTTCTTCCTTTCAAAAACTATTTCTTATGTAGGTATCAACGGCATTTAATATTCGTTGTATTATTACTTTTGCAAGAACTTTACTAGAGATAGACAGGAGCGATATTCCCTCCAGTTATGGCAGTCCCGCAAAACTTTTTGGGATTCTTTATTATTACACCTTCATTCCATTCATGAAGTTTTCTTTTTTGTCCATATTTTGATGAAGAGTGGAGGCAGAATTCTTGCTGCAATAGCGGGTTCAGCTTTAAAAAGTTCAGCGTTTAAGTTGTCTATGCCTGGGGCTTTTCCATTCTTTAGAGTTTTAATAGCTATTGCTATTTCATTTAAGCCAAGTGGTTCTATACTTATATTCAAATCTTCTTGTGCCTCTTCAATGCTTGCTTCTGTTGGAGGTGGTGGCCTGTTTAAAATTTCCATAAAATGTTTTCCATCTTGCATCTTTTTCAGCCTCAGTCGTGAGAATCTCTCCTTGCTTGTTTGTAGTAGGCGGGTCTGAAGTTCCTTGATATTTTCCACTTATTACTTTTGCAATTTTATAAATTCTGCTTGATCTCCCATTCGTGTCCTTCTTCTGCTTCATTAGCACATCTGTTCATGAATGATCTTTTGTCTTGTCTTGCACTCCTTTTGACTTCTTTGTTTATTTCCTGGTATTGAGTTGACAATCTTTCTTTCAATCTGCTTGATTTTGCATCAAGTATTTTCCTCTTAACGTCCTTTCTCTTTTCAATTGTTTTCCATGTATCATTGATAGCCATTCTTTTCCTTTTTGTTCCTAAGCAGTATTCTACCTCTAAGTAGGCATGTTTGATAGTGTTCCATCTGCTGTTGATTTCATTTCCATCACATGATTTGTCATCATTCGTACCAGTCAGCACTTGAAAGCTTTTCTTCAAGCTTATCATGAAAGTTTTGGATGTATTAGAATATTTAAGTTTGTCCATATCGTATCATTCTCTGCCTTTTCCTGTTGTATTTGCTTTTTTCAGTTTGATTTTTAGATTTGCAACCACTAGATGGTGGTCACTTCCAACATCAGCTCCTCTTTTTACTTTCACATCAAGAAGGGATCTTCTCCATGTTCCATTTCTGAGAAGATGATCGATCTGTTTTCTATCCCTTCTATTTGGTGAACACCATGTAAGCTTGTGAACCTCCTTATCAGGAAAGAAATGTCCATCAGTAACAAAATCGTTAGTGTTGCAAAAGTCCAATAATCTTTCTCCGTTGTCATTTATAACACCACGTCCTTCTTTTCCAATAGCTCTTTTCATATGTATTATTGTTGCAACCAACCTCTGCATTTAGGTCGCCTATTATAATTTTTGTATCATGCTTTGGTATTTTCTCCAATTCAACCGTTAGCAAGTAGTAGTAGTAGTAGTAGTAGTAGTAGTAGTAGTAGTAGTAGTAGTAGTAGTAGTAGTAGTAGTAGTAGTAGTAGTAGTAGTAGTAGTAGTAGTAGTAGTAGTAGTAGTAGTAGTAGTAGTAGTAGTAGTAGTAGTAGCAGTAGTGGTAGCGGTAGTAGTAGTAGTAGTAGTAGTAGTAGTAGTAGTAGTAGTAGTAGTAGTGGTAGTAGTTGTAGTAGTAATATTAGTAGTAGTAGTAGTGGTAGTAGCAGTAGTAGTAGTAGTAGTAGTAGTAGTGGTAGTGGTAGTAGTGGTAGTAGTAGTAGTAGTAGTAGTAGTAGTAGTAGTAGAAGTAGTAGTAGTAGTAGTAGTAGTAGTAGTGGTAGCAGCAGTAGTAGTAGTAGTAGTAGTAGTAGTAGTAGTAGTAGTAGTAGTGGTAGTAGTAGTAGTAGTAGTAGCAGTAGTAGCAGCAGTAGTAGTAGTAGTAGTAGTAGTAGTAGTAGTAGTAGTAGTAGCAGTGGTGGTAGTAGTAGTAGTAGTAGTAGTAGTAGTAGTAGTAGTAGTAGTAGTAGTAGTAGTAGTAGTAGTAGTAGTAGTAGTAGTAGTAGTAGTAGTAGCAGCAGTAGCAGCAGCAGTAATAGTAGTAGTAGTAGAATATCATTATTATTATTATTATTATTATTATTATTATTATTATTATTATTATTATTATTATTATTATTATTATTATTATTATTATTATTATTATTATTATTATTATTATTATTATTGTTATTATTATTATTATTATATTATTTTAATTATTATTATTATTATTATTATTATTATTATTATTATTAAATTGTTATTATTATTATTATTATTATTATTATTATTATAATCGTTATTATTATTATTATTATTATTATTATTATTATTATTATTATTATTATTATTATTATTATTATTATTATTATGAATATAATTATTATTTTTATAATAAAAAAAATATTGTTATTTTTATTATCATCAGAATTATTATTATTGCTACTATTCTATTATTATTAGTACTATCATTGTTATTGTTAGTATCATTAAATTATTATTATCATTATTATTATTATTATCATTATTATAGATAGATAGATAGAAAGACAGACAGATGGAAATATAGATAGATAGATAGAGAGATAGATAGATAGATAGATGTATAGATAGATAGATACATAGATAGATAGAAAAATAGATAGATAGATAGATAAATAGATAGATAGATAGATAGATAGATAGCTAGATAGATAGATAGATAGATAGATAGATAGATAGATAGGCAGATAGATAGACAAAAAGAGACATACATACATACATACATACCTACATCCATACATACATACATACATACATACATAGAAATATACATACACACATACATATATGCATACATACTTACATACATACATGCATACATACACACATACATACATACCCACATACATACATACATACATACATACATACATACATACATACATACATACATACATACATATATACATACATTCATTCATACATACATACATTCATACATACATACATACATACATACATACATACATACATACATACATACATACATACATACATACATACATACATACATACATACATACACACACACACACACGTACATACATACATACATACATACATACATACATACATACATACATGCATAGAAATATACATACACACATACATATATGCATACATACATACATACATACATGCATACATACACACATACATACATACCCACATACATACATACATACATACATACATACATACATACATACATACATACATACATACATATATACATACATTCATTCATACATACATACATTCATACATACATACATACATACATACATACATACATACATACATACACACACATACATACATACATACATACATACATACATACATACATACATACATACATACATACATACATGCATACATACATACATACATACATACATACATGCATACATTCATAGTTTGATAATAAGCAAAATTAATAAAGAAAAGTAGAAAAATAGAT
>JAXRKP010000079.1:348049-355549 GCA_037039925.1 Doris montereyensis | reverse complement strand
AGTACACAAATGGTACATGTATCACCACACAGAAATGGTACATGTATCAATGGAAATGGTACATGTATCACCACACAGTACAGACATGGTATATGTATCACCACACAGTACAGACATGGTACATGTATCACCACACAGTACAGAAATGGTAATGTATCACCACACAGTACAGAAATGGTACATGCATCACAAGGCATTGCAGAATTGGTACATGTATCACCACACAGTACAGACATGGTACATGTATCCCCACACAGTACAGACATGGTATATGTATCACCACACTGTACAGAAATGGTACATGTATCACCACACAGTACAGACATGGTACATGTATCACCACACAGTACAGACATGGTACATGTATCACCACACAGTACAGAAATGGTAATGTATCACCACACAGTACAGAAATGGTAATGTATCACCACACAGTACAGAAATGGTACATGCATCACAAGGCATTGCAGAAATGGTACAAGCATCACAAGGCATTGCAGAATTGGTACATGCACCACCACACGGTACAACCATAGTATATGTATCATCACACAGTACAGAAATGGTACATGCATCACAACACATTGCAGAATTGGTACATGTAACGCCACATGGTACAACCATGGTACATGTATCACCACATAGTACAGCAATGATACATGTATCACCACACAGTACAGAAGCAATTTTACATGCATTACTATACAGTATAGCAATGGTGTATGTATCCCTGTATAGTACAGCAATGGTACATGTATCACTATACAGTACAACAATGGTACATGTATCACTATACTGTACAGCAATGGTACATGTATCACTATACAATACAGCAATGGTACATGTATCACCACACAGTACAACAATGGTACATGCATCACCACACACTAAAGCAATTGTACATGCATTGTACAGTAGAGCAATGATATATGTATCCCTATATAGTACAGCAATGGTTCATGTATCACTATATAGTACAACAATACTACATGTATCACTGTACAGTACAGCAATGGTACATGTATCACTATACATTACAGCGATGGTACATGTTTCACTGTACAGTACAGCAATGGTTCATGTATCACTATACAGTACAGCAATGGTACATGTATCACTATACAGTACAACAATGATGCATGCATCACTATACAGTACAGCAGCTGTACATGTATCACCACACAGTACATCAATGGTACATGTATTACAACACAGTACAGTAATTGTACATGTATCACCACACAGTACAGCAATTGTACATGTCTCACCACACAGTACAGCAATGGTACATGTATCACCACACAGTACGGCAATGGTACATGCATCACCACACAGTACAGACATGGTACATGTATTACCACACAGTACAGAAATGGTACATGCATCACCACACAATACAGCAATAGTACATGTATCACTGCACAGTACAGTAATGGTACATGTATCACCACACAGTACAGTAATGGTATCAGCTGAACATTTCAAGTTTGGAAAACCTCACCCATCTTGTATAATACATCTGTTGGCTAATCCGTGGAATTTAAACCCACTATGGTTTTAACTACGATCTCTGATTTGAGCATAGATAGTGTACACATTGACATACATATAAACTTATATATATATATATATATATATATATATATATATATATATATATATATATATGTATATATATATATATATATATACATACATATATGCATACACACATACACACACGGACATACATGCGTACATACATACCTACTTATATACACACATACATACAGGCGAACAAAAGCGCCTTCATAACCTCACTTCGTACAGGTAAGGCCCCTCAGCTCAGTAATTTGGTTTAACTAGGAGAAAGAGACACCAATCTCAAACTAGGGGTATGCAGGACTCTACAGCTCGTGAGAGCAATCAGTCTAGGAGTGAACCTCCAAAAATATATCCTGGCTCTCTAAATCTGGGGGTTAGGCGTAGGGCTAACAACCCAACCCTAGAAAAACATCATGTTACGGAAACAGCAATGAAGGAAATGGATAGCACTAGGGAGATCAATCGACTTCCATAGTCATCGCCAGATACTTGAATGGCTTGCAAGTAGTGAAAGCCGCCAGGAAGCTATTGACAGGAACATGAGACTTGTGGTCGCCATCAAAATTAAGACCAATGTAGTGTTCTGTAATATTAGAGTCATGAACAGCACCGGTAAGTTAGCACAAATAACATCAGAAATGAGGTGCTCCAATTTAGATATTCTATGCATCACGTGAATGCAGGTGGACAGGAGCTGGAAATATAAAAACAAACTCAAGTGAAACTGTTCTCTATTCTGGAAGGGATGATAATCAACACTCAGAGGGTGTAGCTATTATATTGAAGAAAGCAAAATATGATGGAATGGAAACCCATTAACAACAGATTGATAAAGAGAAGAATGAAAACAAAGAATATTAATGTTTCTATTATACAATGTTACAACCTCATAAACGATAGTAATGTTGAAGGCAAAGATGATTTTATAAACCAACTAACGGTTGAATTGGAGAAAATACCAAGTCATGACACACAAATGTTAATGGGCGATCTAAATGCAGAGGTTGGTTGCAACAAATCGTCTCCAATGACAGAGATGTGGGAAAAGAAGGATGTAGCGTTATAAATGACAACGAGAAAAGAACATTGGACTTTTGCAACGCTAATGATTTTGTCATTGGTGGAACTCTGTTTCCTCATAAGGAGATTCACAAGCTTACATGGTGTTCATCAAATAGAAGGGATAGAAACCAGATCGATCATCTTCTCAGAAATGGAATATGAAGAAGATTCCTCCTGATGTGAAAGTAAAAAGAGGAGCTGACGTTGGAAGTGACCAACATGTAGTGGTTGCAAATCTAAATATCAAACTGAGAAAAGCAAATTCGACAGGAAAAGGCAGAGAGCGATACGACGTGGACAAACTTAAAGACCCTACTACAGCCAAACCGTTTATGATAAGCTTGAAGAATAGGTTTCAGGTGCTGACTGATATAGATGATGACAAATCATGTGATGGAAATGAAATCAACAACAGATGGAACACTATCAAACATACCTACTTAGAGACAGCTAGAACACTGCTTAGGAACAAAAAGACACAAAAGGAAAGAATGGCTATCAAATGACACATGGAAAACAATTAAAAAGAGAAAGGACATTAAGAGGAAACTACTTCATGCAGAATCAAGCAAATTAAAAAACGACTTTCAACTCAATACGAGGAAATAAACAAAGAAGTCAAAAAGGAGTGCAAGACAAGACAAAAGATCATACTTGGACAAACTTGTCAACAAAGCAGAAAAAGTATCACGAGTGGGAGACCAAGGCAGAAATTATGAAATTACAAAAGTAATAAGAGGAAAATATCTAGGAGCTTCGGACCTACCTATTACAAACAAACAAGGAGAGCTTCTCACGACAGATGCTGAAAAAGATCCCACGTAGACCAAATACGTTAGGAAATTTTAGACAGGCCATCGCCCTCCAACAGAAGCAAGCATTGAAGAGGCACAAATACAGATTGTAATTTCCTTTTTTGGATGAATAAAGGTATTATTATTATTATTATTATTATTATTATTATTATTATTATTATTATTATTATTATTATTATTATTATTATTATTATTATTATTATTATTATTATTATTATTATTATTATTATTATTATTATTATTATTATTATTATTATTATTATTATTATTATTATTATTATTATTATTATCATCATCATTATTATTATTATTATTATTATTATTATTATTATTATTATTATTATTATTATTATTATTATTATTACTATTGTTATTATTATTATTATTATTGCTATTATTATTATTATTATTATTATTTTTATTGTTATTATTATTATTATTATTATTATTATTATTATTATTATTATTATTATTATTATTATTATAGAACGACCTAGCTTAACTCATTAAAACTCTAACGAATGGAAAGCCCCAAATATATACAACTAAAATGCTGCACCCACCTTTGCACCGAGAATACTGCACCCACTCTTAACCAGAATATGGGCAGAAAAGAAAACTCCGGATGAATAGAAAAAAGAAACAACAACAAAAAAGCAATTTGCGGGACTGCAATAACTGGAAAAAGAATAACACTCCTGTCTATCACTAGTAAGCTGCTCGGACTAAATATTTACATTAAGAAACATTATAGAGCTATGCAATGAATGGCACAGACAACTGTATATAAACTTCATTAATTTTGAAAAGACGTTTGAAAGCCTCCATCGAAAGAAATTATGGAATTCAGTAACGCTTGTTCAGCTCATTAAACGTTTCTATAATAAACTCACGCGTTAAGTTGGAAATATCGATGATAATGTTGAAATCAAGACTGGTATCAGACAAGGGTGCGTGATGTCAGCAACAATCTTCATTATTGTTATAGACTGGATATTGAAGTGATTACCACAGAGGAATCAGATGGACTATCTTCTTTTCGTCAGAGGATATATATTTTGCAGACGATTTGGCGCTATTAGAACAGTCACATTATCGCATGCAAGAGAAAACATCACGGCTAAACTCTTTTAATTTAACAAATAGGTCTAAAAATAAACCTTTAAAAAATCTGAACTAAGGACATTAAATATCCAAAATCCCTCTCCAATCCTCATCAATAACAATAGCATACAAACTACAAAAGAATTTACATATTTTGGCCGCGTTGTTACAAGTAGTTACTACCTCAGGCATCACACAATGTGATGTCAGAAGAAAAACTTAAAGGAGAAAAAAAGAAAGAAAAAGACAGTGATGATAAGAAACGTAGCAGAGGGAGGTGTGAAGAATGAGTGAGAGTGGAAGGTTCAGATCTAGAATCAAATAAAAATATGAAAATAAGTAAGTAATAAAAGGTGAGAAGGAGATAGAGAGAAGAAGAGAAATAGAGAGAGAGAGAGAGAGAGAGAGAGAGAGAGAGAGAGAGAGAGAGAGAGAGAGAGAGAGAGAGAGAGAGAGAGAGAGAGAGAGAGAGAGAGAGAGAGAGAGAGAGAGAGAGAGAGAGAGAGAGAAAGGCAGGGGAAGAAAGAAAGGGAGAGAGAGACGTGTGAGAATGGAATACAAGAACGAAAAAATATGATAAATATAAGACTAGATCTATATCTCACTGGGTCTAGAAAGAAGAAATGATAGAGAATGAATTAAAGGAAGTATCAATCAAGGCAAACATTTACACTGCAGGTGCGAAATGTATATAAATTAATTTATGACATCCTTCTTAAGAGCAGATGGAGGTGGATAGGGCATATTCTAAGGAAAGAAGAAGAGATGATCACAAAGAATGCCATACATTGGACCCTGAAGGTAAAAGGAAACGTGGTAGGCCAAAGACGACTTGGAGATGAACAGTACAGAATGAGATAAAGGAATGGGGCGAAAACTGGAATTCCCTAAAGTCGCTTGCCTTGGAAAGAGAAAAATGGAGATCCTTCATTGCTGCCCTGTATGCCAACTGGCATAATGGGCAGTAAGTAAAAAAAAGTAAATACATACATACATACATACCCCATACATGCATACATACATACATACATACATACATACATACATACATACGCAATTACATACACACATATACATACATACATACATACATATATACATACATATATACATACATACATACATACATACATACATACATACATACATACATACATACATACATACATACATACATACATACATACATACATACATACATACATACATCTCATAAAATATCTATTTGATAAAACATACTGACGATACGTCCATGAATTCGTCATTACTACAAAAGCAGATACACGTGTCACAAACGACATACAAACGGTTAATAATTGTGACCACAGGTGTGATGAACATTTTGGTCAACTAAACGTGAAAACAACAACAGAGAAAGATTTCTAACTTTAAGATAAAAGGTCCAGACCATTCTAAAATCATGATTTTGAAACCAAATTGTTGCAAAAGTCCAAGAATATAAATATGTTTCTATACCTTTTGCTGAAAAAATAGAATGGTTGGCACAATCAAGAATACCATTATGTAACATTAACAAGAGTATGTATTTCATGAGTAATTTACACATTTTACACATTGCTTGATAACCACATTGCTGTCTTTGTTCGTTAACACATGCATAAGGAGTGTATTAACATTTTTTCTGACTGCATTGGGAGACTACAGTAGAGGGGGTGAGAAGGAATAAAAAAAAATAATTTAAAAGGGCTTTAAGAAATTCTTCTAAAATGTTAGAGCAATCAGCTGTTTCTTTTGATGTCGTATTTTTTAAAAATGTGAAAATCAAAATTGCTTAGTATCCTAAAAGATGAGACTCATGCCCTCAACTCCTGAATCCAGGCAAGTAGTAGGAGTGGGGGCTTTTGCATTAAAAACACCATCTCGACGTTATTTTAATTCATTTCTACCTTTCGCCATACATAATTGTGAATCCATCTATGTCGAAAATGAACATTCCACTTTATGGTATTCATGTGTTATTATGTATTTAACATTACGAGAGTGAAAAGCCTATGAGTGAATGAGTATGAGAGAGTATGATGCATGTTATATCATGTTATGTTAAGTAATTATTCTTTTGTGATTATGTATTGTAAACATGTCAACAAACACAAAGTAATTGCCTATTTAAGGATCAATAAAGATTATCTTATCGTATCTTGTCTTATCAGATCTATCTTATCTTATTTTATCTTATCTTATCTTATCTAATCTTATCTTATCTTATCTTATCGTATCGTATCGTATCTTATCTTATACATACATACATACATACATACATAATTACATACATACGTACGTACATACATACATACATGTAGAAGAATTTCCCAAGTGGAAAGTTGTTGTTTGCGGCCTATATCCTGGTATAGGGTGAAAAGGCTATGATGATGATAATGATTTTTGATTATTCGAATATGTTTAAGTTTACATCTAGGATTGTGATTGTTACGGGTTGATATTTGGTGTGGTTTTAGGTTACAATCTAGCTCATTGGAAGAGTTTAAACAATTCGATCTAATTCTGTTTGATCCTTTTACTTTAAATGTTTTAGTTTTATGTTCGCTATATGTTTCATGTTTAAATCTATTGTTTAGATAGTTAAGATCAAGAACACTGAAACTGTTTGAAGTTGAAAAATATCAAAACAACTGAATAGGCTGGAACTGAAATTGGGCAATGCGAATTGATGTAGATTTGCAATGGAATAAGTATGGTTAAAGGGGAGGCACAGACAACTTGAGAACAGTTAGAACCACCGCCGCTGATTGCCCTATCCATACGAACGTTTGTTGTTGTTGTTTTTTAGTGTCCCCAGCTTACATGTGTTATTCGAACAAGCTGTTCATGAGACAGTGAAAAAAACACCCTTTATTCAGAACTGCAACATTTATTGGGGACGAGGCTAATATTGTCAGACATTCCAGGAAACAAC
>JAXRKP010000079.1:338049-343049 GCA_037039925.1 Doris montereyensis | reverse complement strand
TCAATGCTTCCATTTGCTGATGATTTAGTTCTGTGTGTAAAATCAGAAAGTGACCTTCAGTCGAATATCAACAGTATGAACAATGAAGAGAAAACTAAAACAATGCTAGTAACTGGGGAAGCTAAAACACAAAATCTTAAATTGGGCAGGGAGAATTTAGAACAAATTCAAAGCTACAATTATATAGGAGTAATGATGAACTCAGAGGGAAAACTAAGAAAGAAATCAGCCAGAGGATCCAAAAGGCAAGTGCAATATATAACCATCTAGGAAAGGCATTTGTAGGTAAGCAAAATTGTCAACAAAAACCAAAATGGCAGTATACAATACAGTTTATTGTCCTACTCTTCTCTATGTCAGCAAAACCTGGACCTTAGACAGTAGAGAATACAGTAGAGTACAGACAGCCGAAATGAAATATCTAAGAAGAGTAGTTGGGGAAACAAAAAAGAGACAAAATCAGAAACACAACAATAAGAGATCAAACCAAAGCAGATGGCATAAAAACTAAGATAGAAACAAATCAATTGAGATGGTTTGGGCTTGTAAACAGAATGAATGACAATAGAATAGCTAAATTAGTATACAATGCTAAAGCCCAAGGTAAAAGACCAAAAGGCAGACCTCGGAGAAAGTGGGAAGAAGATATAAAAGAGGCATTGAAGCATAAAATTTAACTTTTTTGCCTATTTTTGGAAGGAAACAGAAAATTCCAGGACAGGGCATCCTGGAGAAAGATCTTCTCGGGCATCTGAACCCATACACTGAAAGGTAGAATGGGAACTGATAAAGAAATAAAGAAAGAAAGTAAATAATGGTCTTGTACACTTCTTCCTGGTCTAAATCCACTCTGGTGTTCTTCAATCTGATCCTCTTCTCTTTTCCTTAGTCTCATTTCAGAATCCTGGCATACACTTTTCCTGGTACGTTAAGTAATGATATCCCTCTATAGATTGAGCATTCCATAGTTGATCTTTTCTTATGTATTGGTACTACCGTTCCCTTATTCCAGTCGTCTGGTACTTGTTTAGACTTCCATGCTTGTTGATATATTGCATGAATTAGTTTGTCTGCCTCTCTGCCTTGGTTTTTAATAATTTCTCGATAAACTTGATCTGCTCCTGGGGCCATTCCTAACCTACTGTGGTATGCGTGATGTAATGATTAATTGTGAGGTTTGAGATAAGAGTGCGAGTTGTTGAATCAAATTTTGTCACACAGAACCAATAGTAAGCACAATATCACTCATTATGCAGATGTATAATTGGGTACTAGCTGCAGTTGGGAGATAATGCCGTTCATAGACCAACTTACTGTCCAAATGGTGATTTTGTATTGTTTGATACACAACAAAAAACCAAAAACTGTAGCGTTATGTATCTTTTGACCTGAAAGAAACCACTTAAAAATACTAGTGTTCTGATATGATGCTTGTCTTACAAATCAACATATGAAAAAGCTATCCTATATGGAAAACTGAAAAGAGATGAAAATATAGACAAGGAAAGAAATAAAGGAACTAGACAACACATGAAAAACGCTTTAAAAAAAAGAAAATCAGAAGAAAATGTTCTTAAACAATTGATTTATTTCCTTTATGACATGAAATTGCTCTCAACAAATTATTAGCACTTAATGACAGGAATTCAGCAGGCAGCCCAGAACAGAGTGCGATGGATGGGGTGTCGTCGATGGCCTAGGGTCATCCCCAAGCTCTGGGCCTACGCAAGAAAGTAAAAAGCGGGAGGTGGGGGGAGGGGGGAGTCGTAGTGTAAAATAAATATCACTTTTATTATTTCATAGAAATAAATTCGCTATCAGTTCACAGAAAGTCACAAAAAATGTTAACAATTATTTTATAGTCGTTTTACAATTATTTTACAATTATTTTATAACCTTAGTCACCTTCTATGACACACATGGATTGAACGACAGCAGGGTAACTAGTCAGCTCCTTTCCTCTGTTGGTGAGGTCCCGGTTTACCACGAGGAAGACCTTTGCCCATACAGATTCTGCAGAGAAATGGGTTTGGATTAGACACACGCTCAGGAAATCTTCATCCACCTCCACACTCCAGTGCCTGACCTGGAACCTGCATGAAAAAAGGAAGAGAGGCTGACCTTGCAGCACCTAGGGGCGAAACAATGAAGACCAGAAAAGGTTGCGGTGACAAGCTGGACAGGAATTCAGCAGACAGCCCAGAGCTTTTTGGGGCTAAGTAAGTAAGTAAAAAGCAGTGGAAAACAGAAAAGAAAATTAAATATTGCCGCTATCATTTCGTAGAAATAAATTCGTTATCCTCTTAATGAAAGCCACAAAAAATAGTATACTTATTTTACAACATAACTTCTTTTGCAATTATATTACAATTAAAAAGTTATTAAACATTTATTTTACAATAATTTTACAAGTATTTTACAATTAAAACACTTATTTTACAACTGTTTTACAATTAAACAATTACTTTACAATTAATGAACAATTAAACAATTATTTCACATTTTTTGTACGATTAAACATTTATTTTACAATTAAACACTTATTTTACTATTAAAACATAATTATTTTACAATTCAACACTTATTTAATAATCGTTTTACAATTCAACACTTATTTAACAATCATTTTACAATTCAACACTTATTTAACACTTATTTTACAATTAAACACTTATTTTACTATTAAAACATTTATGTCCAACAATCATTTTTCAATTGAACACTTATTTAACAATCATTTTTCAATTCAACACTTATCTAACAATCATTTTACAATTCAACACTTATTTAACAATCATTTTACAATTCAACACTTATTTAACAATCATTTTACAATTAAACACTTATTTAACAATCATTTTTCAATTCAACACTTATTTAACAATCATTTTACAATTCAACACTTATTTAACAATCATTTTTCAATTCAACACTTATTTAACAATCATTTTACAATTCAACACTCATCTTACAACAATTTTACATTTTTGTTTTACAACTTTGTCAAAATGCATTCTTGTTACTTTCTTTCCTTCCTGTTAGTTTCTGTCATTCGTGTTGCAAAAAAACAATACACATAATTATTTCTAGAGATTTTCACACAATGTTATGATAATATTTCAGATATCTTTGCTTGAAAATGACAAACAAGTTACATTCTATTGCATACACAGACACAAGACAAAATTGTAACAGCTAAATAATGTATTTAGTAATTGTGAGGATAAAATGAATTGATAAGTAACTTATAATAACACGAAAAGTTAGAATCAGTTAGTAAGAAGTGTCATTGCTGTTTTTCATCCCTCAGCCATCAGTGTCAATCAGATAGTGATTATGATTTTTTTGTTAGTTAAACATATAGTAAATGCAAATAAAAGATAAAAAGATCAAACCATTTTTTTAATCATTCAATCAAAAACTATTAATAGTGTTTTTTCACCTCTCAACCATCAGCGCTGATAATTAGTATAGAGTGGTGAAACAATAAGAAAAAAGACATGAAAACACCGAGATGCGGACTAAGAAAAGAAAGATGATTTCCACCAGCATCTACAAACTGAGCAGGACATGAAAGAAATTAAAGATATGACCATACTTATGGGAGGCTTCAAACGTGAATATAGGATTAGACAACACAGACTACGAAGACATCATTGGGATACATGAACTTAAAGGAATGAAAATGGACAACGCTTAGCAGACCCTGTGTCCACCCTTATTACAGCAGGGGACACTTCGTCTTTCCATGCAAACCGATGAGAGTTAAGGCACCGTATCAGGTTCGGAACAAAAGTTCTGACACTCAAACAAAATACTGGATGGTGAGGAATGTTGGTGGTAAGTGAATAAAAGAAATGAGGGGGGGGGCGACGAGAAATAAGATATTGCTTCTTTCAATTTTAAAGAAATAAAACTCGTTATCCTCTTTAAAAAAAATGCAACAGGAAATGTTACAATTATTTCACAAATTCATTTATTTTACAATTATTTTACAACCTTGGTCAAATATGTCATTGTTACTTTCTTCGATTCCTGTTTGTTTCTACCATTCTTATTGTCAAAAAAATTCAAATCAACATTTCTACAGATTTTCGTACATTTTGTTATGACCAAAGCAAACAATTTCATTCTCTTCAGACACAAACAGAAGACATAACGAGAACTGTATAATTTGATTTTGGTGATTGTCAGGATAAAATGAAATGCAAAAATGTATTAATAATAACATAAAGAGTTACAAGAAGTTAGTAAGAACTGCTATTTCGGTTTTTCACCCCTCGATCATCAGTATAACATCAGAGAGTTGTATAGCACCACACACAAAAAGCTGGCAGGAAAGTTCCAGCAGACCGACAAGCCAGTGAAAGACAAAAGTGGAAAACCCCTCACTACAACTGAAGAACAGCTGAATAGATGGACATAACTCCATATAACTACTGAACCGTCCTGTTCCTGGAGGCAACACTGGATATACTACCAATCAACTGTAAGAGACCATCGAAAGCAGAGATCAGAATAGTTATCCTGATACAGAAAACTGGGAAGTCAACAGGACCTGATGAGATCCCGGCAGAAGCCATTAAAGCAGACATAGGAACAGCTGTCAACTTACTACTCAACCTCTTTGACAAGAGCTGATCATCTTAACTGCGTAATGCCATGCAAGGAGAAACCCAATGTAGATCAAAGCAAAGGCTGAAAGACAAGGAGAGTAAGAACAGTTTGGGACAGCGTCCCAAGTTTGACACATCGGCATGCGTAAACGAAAACGGGCACTTTTTTCATTTGTTGGCTTGCAATTTTAAACCTAATCTTTCACTCATGCATATGAACATTTTGTGAATTAACATCGAATGATATACTTATATCAATTAAAATTTATCAGTTTTTAGGTTGTATTCTAAACATTTTGAAATTCCAAAATTCAGAAGTTAAAAAAAGACATGATAATTTATTTTTTACCTGCCAGCGTAATGCCTAGCGCAGCTGCCTAGTCG
>JAXRKP010000079.1:330549-333049 GCA_037039925.1 Doris montereyensis | reverse complement strand
GTCACAGAGGAGAGTCTTGTTTGTATTCTGATGAGTGGTCGAAGATGAGGTGGGCTTGCCTTACCATTGCACCTTCACACTCTTTTCTTATCCTCCCCTCAGTGGTGAATGTTCTCTTTCGCCCTTGTTTGGATGGGTGAACTGAGGACGATCCATGATCTGTTGATTGCAAGTTTAGTTACCAACGGTTGTCTTGACCTACCTCTTTGACTCATGTCAAACCAGTCTGCCTCTCTCTTCCTCCGTCCGTTCTGAACCTTTCTTCCCTCTCTCCTCTCCCTCTCTCTCCCCTCACTTGTTGTTTGCCTGTCTCTCCTCTTTACTCTCAGTCTTTTCTACATTCTTTACTTCTTCCTCTGTTTGCGTGACTGAGTTACACAGAATAGCTTTTGTGTATGTATTATGACTCTCATCATCTTTTCCTCCTGTGTCTTTTCCTTTTTCCTTTCCTGGTTTGTCTTTTTGAACTCTTTCGGTTTGGGTGCAGTGGCTCCTTATAATAAATCGACACCTCCCAGATGTCGATTTTGAAGGTATCTGCGAGGTTGGAAGAGGGTTATTCAATGTAGACAAAATGCTTTCTATTCTTTATTTCTGGGACATACTTACTTTCAATATGATGTATTTTATCACAGAATTTCCTCCAGATTTTGTCGATGTCAAATTTCTCTAGGTACGTTTCCCAGTCTGCTCTGATCGCAACATAGTCCACCTGATTATAATATCTTCTCACTTTGGTTTTATTATTTGATGCTACATACAGAGCATACATATTTAAATAACGATACGCAGTGTTCACTTTTGCCCATTGGATTTTTGATATTGAATACATGTACATGTATCTAATGCAATTTCCGTTGCGAATCGGTACTGGTGCTGTTCATGGTTCTAACATTCCAGCACCCTACTTTGCTCCCCCCACCCCCACCTAAGTTGGGTGACAGTATTAAATCTAAAACGTTGGGTTTGCTTGTTACTCTTGGCCGCGTTAGCTTATCAACCACTTGGAATAGATACACTCCAAAAAGATGTGTTCATCAGAGTGTTTTCTACGTGTGTTTGAGTGTCCCATTGAATATATGGGTAGTTGAAACACTCCATGGTGATGCGATGAGATTCTTCCATGTAGTGTTTCATGGATATGTGGGTTGATATTCACATCACATCATCGAAAGCGCGTGAAAACTGCGAGCTCCGAAGGAACCCTGGCAGCAGAAAGTTTCAGTTAGAGATTGGCACACCCTACATATCTCCCAAGATGACGAGGAGGCAGAACGCCGTCTTTTTTGTAGCTGCCCACGCTGTGCTGTTTTTCCCAGCGTGGGTTCCGACGAGATTACCAATCTCTCCTCCCTGCTGGACATTTAACGAGCACGTGCGCATTGTTTTCTGACGGGTCACCGCACCATCTCGACATTTGGATCGCGGGTTGGGTCGATCCTGTTCAAGTGAGCCAATTTAGATTTTGTGTTTTAGCTTCCTAGTTACTAGCATTGTTCTGGCTTCCTTGCATTTACTCTCATTTCTCTTTTATTTAGTTCATTATTCCAATGGAATATTCGACTGAAGGTCGATTTTCAAAGAACTAAATCAAGAACTAAATCATCAGAAATGAAAGTGTTTTAGCTTCCTACTAGCATTGATACATTTACTGGTTTTCTGATTTTCCAGAAATGAAAGCTTTCACATACCTACATTCATTTTCGTCATGTTTGAGGATGCCTTTGCGACTGAATCATAAATGTGATAAACAAAAAATGAGGACTTTGGATACAACCCTGTCTTACTCCTATATCTACATCAAATTCCTCAGATACATTTCCAGCTACTCTCTCCTGCACATGTTGGTTTATTGTACAAACTTTTAATGGTTTCTATTGCATTTTGCTCTACATTGTGTTCTTTTAAGGAATGCCAGTTCGTCCCTCCTCACAGTGTCAAATGCCTTTTCTAAGTCAATAAAACACAGGTGCAAGTCAAAGTTTCTCTCAAGAAATGTTTGTATTATTTCTCTAATTGTAAATATGTGGTCTTGTACACTTCTTCCTGGTCTAAATCCTCTGATGCTCTTCAATCTGATCCTCTACTCTTTTCCTTAGCCTCATTTCAGAATCCTGGCATACACTTTTCCTGGTATGCTAAGTAGTGATATCTCTCTATAGTTTGAGCATTCCATAGTTGATCCTTTCTTATGTATTGGTAGTACCGTTCCCTTTTTCCAGTCGGCTGACACCTGTTTGGACTTGTATGTTTGTTGGCATATTGCATATAGTAATTTGTCTGCCTCTCTCCCTTTGTTTTTAATCATTTCTGGATAAACTTGACCTGCTCATGAGGCTTTTCCTAATTTCTTTTCTTATAGCTGTTTGGATTTCTTCCATTGACATATCTACATCTTCAGCTGTCCACTATGGATTACTTGTTACTCTTACTAACTGATCTTTACTCCTTGTTTCATATTTTCTGGAGGATTATGTAATTGTTAAAAATATACTTTCTC
>JAXRKP010000079.1:295549-325549 GCA_037039925.1 Doris montereyensis | reverse complement strand
TGTGTTGAGAACACTTATTCAGATCTTCGAAAACCATTGCGATACCCATAACGTTGTCTTGACCACCTATTTCTTGTCGGGGTTTTCGCACTTTGCACCTCTGACTTAATTAAGGCCGAAGCACGTGTAGTAAGTACATATGCGTCGTTTTTAACCCCGTGTGACCGCGGCTACCAGCTACCAGCAACGACGAGACCCGTGCCGATTATTAGGCTATTATATCATTGTGCATCCTTTGTTGGACAAGAAATGGATGTATCGATTCTACATTATAGTAAGTATCAAATATTTCTGCCAATCCTTTTCTGCTCATGTTCCTGAACACTTTCGAGCTCCCAGCTCGATGTGAGATGAGATTGTGACATCAAAGAGAAAAAAGAAAAGAAGAAGAAGAGGACAGTCTTTGAAATTTTAGAGAAAAAAACGTGCTATGTAGAAGCATTCAATTTATTTGCTAGGCGGTGGAAGTCCAACATTTCAAAATCGAAATGATACCACTAATTACGAGCTAACTAGTAACTACGCTCCTAAGTTAGCTCGGTTGGTAGCACACTTTCTTTTCATGGCGAGGCGATGGGTGCCGACGCAGAGGTCGCAGGTTCGATCCCCATGGTAGCCAGGATTTTTTCTGTCTATTCCTTGTGTTTGTCTCGTGTTTGTTCCTATTGGGGCTTTCATATTATCTTGTGTCATTACACTAACTTCCGACATGTCCCTTGCCTCACTGTTTGTCTTCACTAATTACGTGGCAATTCAAATTAACGTACATTATCTAGTCATGTTGGGATGACAGATTGTAATTTCAACACATTCTCCACAAAGAACAGTTTTTGAAAAAAGGCAAATCCATTATGCCATTTTTCACTATATTTTAAAGAGGCCATCTGGCATTGCCACCATCCTTAAAAAATGAATTATAATGTCACAATAGGAGACAACAAATGGAAGAACAACCATTACGATAAACTGTGTTTTAAAAAAAGTAAGGCTACACCAAAAATGACTACGTATGTGTTAGAAAGAAAATTAACCATTGTTATCAGTTGTCGCATATCCCAATGAGTGACTTTTTCAACTTCTTTTCCAACTCCTGGTCGAGTTCGTTACTGGAACATATTTGAAATCGATTCCTGGGAACTCACTTCGCGCCAACTATAAACATTATCCGGAAGGCGCCTCCCACTCCCAAGTCTGATCTATGTGTCTGCATAAATTTCCCTCTTTCAGGATTTTTATTTGTTTTTAGCTCTTGTTGTGGTGTTACATTCGAACCCATTGCAATGCATTTAATTTTGAAATCAGACTGATACATATAATCTATGTCATCTAGATCTAGAATCTAAGTCATCTAGATCTAGAGAATCTAAGTCCAGATCAGATCTAGAATATACTTCTAAAATATAGATCTACATTATATCCACTATCTGGCCCAGGACAAGACCCTTATCTATCTAGATATTGCTCATCATTAGCTCAAGATTTCAGCCCTTTGTATGACCCAACACTGACCAACGTTCCGATCTAGAATTCTTATCCTGAACTTTAGATTAAGGACTTTTGACCGACTATTGCTCGTTTGTTTCATTCATTATTTCTTGACATCAAAATATCACCGGAAATCTGATTTATAATGGAGGAAAACCATCCACCGGCCAAAAAGTTAAAGCAAGGTTTGTTATAGATATAGATCTTATATTAGAAATATATTGATTGATAGCTTCTAGATTTAGATTCCAAAATGATGGGAACAAAGTTGTCTGACAATAGATCTAGATTGAATGACCTCACTCAGCGTTCAATCGCAGTGATTGAATGATCTTTAAAACGGAAGGAGTTTCGTTGTTGGGACCCTGTCATTATTTTAACGGAAGGAGTACCATAGTTGGGACCTAGCTTATATTTTAACATCTGATCTTTTTACCCTCCTGAATGATACACAGATTACACTCTCCCCCCCCCTCCCCCATCTGAGCGAAGTGCAGGTGATAGACGACAGTAAAATAGTAGTAACACTACACAGTTACATTAGAGTGCCAACTATGCAACTCCAATTTTAAATCAAGAAGCGTTCGCAGTGTTACGGGAAGTGAACTCCTTGTAGTGAGGGATTGTCCCAGCCATTTGCATGAAAAAACGAGTGTGTAAGGGGTGAAGCTAGGATTTTGACTTAGTTTGAACATGATTTCATGTGTACAGGTGATAAGACTTAACAAAGAGACCTATAAAACACTTAGTGACTATTCTTCATCCATAACGAGTACCTGAGAGCGAAAAAGTGCTATTCATCATATAGTGTCGAATGTGTTGTTGATTATGGATGACAAATCGAGTAGCGTTTTGGTATTGGTCGGTACCAGAGTACGTTCTCATGGTAAGCGCATCATTTCATTGTTCTCAGCGTCATTCATTTACCGAGCTGACCGCTTTACCTGTAAAGATGTCCATGTAGCAAGCTCGAAGGACACACAGAAAGCATTCAGAATATATAAAACCAACTTTATTTAAGCATTCAGTTGATACAAGTCAGCCAGTCGATAGACCGCATGAGCGACTGCTAAGAAGCAAACAAATACGGGAAACAGAGAGGGTCAAGTTCACCGGTGTCAGTTCTTGATTGTGTCCCATATAATATTAGTTTCCACACATGCCCCTCCAAAGGCTGACAACGTGTAAAACATTATAATGATGCTCACTGATAGCAACGAGGATGTCGAATTGAGCGGCCACTAGGTGACGTTTGAATCGCTGGATTTGAGACTGAGTTATTTGGTGCGGTACCGGTGTTAACATTATCAGGCTGCCTCTGTTGTAATGGTGGCTGACTACGTCGTGGAGGTCTTACCAATGCTACCGGCTGTGAGGGATCTGCATGTGCTGGCTTAAGCTACAGTGATGCGTTCGACACGGCCGCCGATGTCTACAAGGAATGTTTTATCCCCAGGTGTTAAAACTGTGTATGGGCCAGTATAGGGTCTCTGGCGCACGTACACATATTTAGCACGATACAGGGATGGTGGCATGCGAGTCGGCAAAGAGCTATGATGGAACGTAGGACGAGGTGCTTGTAACGGAGCATTGTCTCGGAGCGTGTTTATGAAATTCGGTGCAGACCAGGGTGAGGTTTCTGAAGATACTAATTCACCCGGGACCGTTAAAGGTTCGCCATGAACAAGCTCTGCACAAGAATATCCTAGGTCCTCTTTTGGTGTGGTTCGGAGACCAAGGTCAAGGAGTACCCAAGGTAACTCTTCTACCCAGTTTGGTCATGTGAGGCGTGCTCTGAGAGCTGCTTTTTAAATCGTTCGATCATCCCATTGGCTTGCGGGTGATAAGCTGTTGTATGGTGCATTTTTAGTCCAAGGCTTGCTGCCATTTCTGCTCACAAAGCTGATGTAAATTGTGGGCCACGGTCAGATATGTCTGCGGAACACCAAACCGGGAGATCCATCCTGAAATGAGAGCGCAAATGCATTCAGCCATTGTAACACTTCGTAGTGGGATTGCCTCTGGCCAACGTGTGTTCCTGTCAATGACAGTGAGAAGGTATGTGAATTCGAAGATTGTGGTAGGTGACCAACTATGTCGAGGTTGATGTGTGAGAACCTTTTTTTTGGGACGGTGAAGTTTTCTAGGGGTGCTCTCGTGTGATTTTGGAGCTTTGGCAGTTATGCCATTCTTTTACCCATCTAGCTATTTCTTTGCGTATTCCATGCCATATGGATTTTTCTGACACAAGTCTGACTGTGGCTTTAACACCAGGATGTGCAAGGTTGTGTATAGCTTCAAAACTGGACGTTTGAAATCAATTGGGACAATCGGACGTGGACGGCCTGTTGACATATCGCACAAAAACTTTTGACCGCGCAATACGTAGGTTGGTAGCCAAATATACGCCAAGGAGTTCTCGATCAAAAGCGCTGTATTTTCTGCTCAGGTTTTCATAGTTGTCGACTAAATAAGGCGAGAGGTTACCAGCGAATGTGGACAAACTGTTCAATGACAGCACCCACAGCCACTTCTGAAGTGTCACATGTGAGAGCTAAGGGGCAATCCGTTAAAGGATGCGCTAGCAAAGTTGTGTTTGCTAGTACTCTCTTACCAGCGAAGAAGGCTTGTTTCATTTCTACGGACCATGTCAGTCCTTTTGGGGCTTGGCTCCTTTAAGTGAACCATATAATGGACGTAGCGTTGCGGCGATGTTAGGAATGAATTGATGATAAAGTTTATCATGCCAAGGAACTCCTGCAATGCTTTCACAGTCTTCGACTGTGGGAAATCTGTGACTGCCTCGGCCTAGGATGTTTTCGGTGAGGACCCAGACGCAGAAACATGGTGTTCCAAAAAGTCCAGGAAGACACTCCAAAAGGCATTCTTCGAGACAAATCACGAGTCCAGTGATCTTTTAGTCGTTGAAAGACGTTTTTAAGGTCCTCAACATGTGTCTTTTCAGAGCAGCTGGCAATCAGAATGTCGTCTAAATAAACAAATGCACATTCCAGGTTTTGCAGAACTGTGTCCATGAGACGCTGGAATGTCTGTGCGACATTTTGCAATCAAAAGGCATACACGTAAAAAAATTCCACAGACCGAAGGGGTGATCACTGCTGTTTTTGGACGTCCTCTGGAGCGACTGGAATTTGGTGATACCCACGGACAAGGTCAATCTTGGAAAAGACTGTCTTCCCAGTAAGTGCAGCCGAAAAGTCTTGGATATGGGGTACCAGGTAGCGGTCTGGTACAGAGGTCGTTTAGTCTCCGGTAGTCGCCACATGGGCGCCATCCACCATTAGCCTTGGGGACTATGTGAAGAGGAGACACCCAAGGGCTGTTGGATTTCCTTATGACACCCATCTTCTCCATTTCGAGAAACTTCCTTTTGCTGTAGCCAGTTTTTCAGGGGCTAAGCGACGTGCTCGAGCAAAGACAGGTCGGTCTTTGGTGGTAATATATAATGTTGGACGCCGTGTTTTACCGCAGTAGTGGAAAAGGTTGGTGTTAAAAGTTCAGGAAAGCGTTGAGGATCTTTGAACTGGTTACTGTCCGGCTGTATCAGTGCGAGATCACCATCTGAGGAGACAGAGCTGATGGAGCAAGGAATTGACAGCAAAGATTCCGCTTGATCAAACGTGGAAAAGAAGGTTGTGTTGGCGTTCTGCTCCGAGAAGGGGGCATTTGACGTCTGCTATGACTAGACTTGAGTTAAAAATGCGTCCAAAGCGTAGAGGAGAACGAGCACCATGGGTCGCTATGGATGTGCCATTAGCCGCTTGTAAAGATTGGCAACTCTTTCCTGATTTTCTGTCGATCATCATCACAGGGTGACAGAAACCTGAAGCGCCAGTGTCGACTAGAAAATGTCGTTTAGAGATGTCTGTAATGAAAAGCTGTGTGTGCTTCTTGGTGTTGTGAGAAGGCATTTCGGTGGTGCAATGTGTCAGCCAACAGTAGTGAGAACTACTGTTGGCTCGCCTTCCCGTTCCCCTGGTTCTTCTTGTGGTGTTGGAAAGTGTGAAATGTTTGCATATGCAAACACCGTTTGGCACTAGAACCAAAACGCGATGTTACCAGCACACAGAGTTGTCTGTATGACTGGGTGATGACTGACGTCGCCGAGAGTAGTGGTTGCAGTTGCATACACTTTAGGTTCGACACTCTGCGAGTGAAATAGGTTGTCTTCTTCTGATGACAACGTTCTATAGTTCTCGATGTTAGTCGAGTTCGCTAACAAAACTCGGATGTTTTCAGGCAGTTGTCGCAAGAACAAGTGTCGGAAAAGGAAGCATGGTTTGTGGCTTCCCAGTAGACTCAGCATTGAATCCATGAGTTTGGATGGTTTACGATCGCCTAAAACTTGAACGCCGAGAAGTGCCGAAGCTGCTGTCTCGGAGAGGCTGAAAGCTGACGTAAGAAAGGTTTTTATAGTACCATACTTGTTATCAGCGGGTGGGTCGCTGATGACTGATAATGCTCTTGATGTTGTGTTAACATCCAACGCTGAGACCACATGATAATATTTCGTCTCATCAGACTTGATTCCACGAAGTGAAAACTGAGCTTCAGTCTGAGCAAACCAGGCTGATGGGCAGCTAGTCCAGAAAGTTGGGAGCTTAATTGCTACGAAGTCTAAAGACATTATTAATTGTTGATATTGTAGATTTAGAATATCAAGGGATATTATAACGTAAATATTTCTTACCGGGGTCACCAATGTAGCAAGCTCGAAGGATACACAACAGAAAGCATTTAGAATATAAACCAACTTTATTTAAGCATTCAGTTGATACAAGTGAGCCGGTCGGTAGACCGGATGAGTGACTTTCTTAGAAGTAAACAAACACGGGAAACAGAGAGGGTCAAGTTTACCGTGTCAGTTCTTTATTGTGTCCCATATAATATTAGTCTTCACATCCATCTACTTTTCTGCAATGTATAAAACACACAGTGCTATGCTCCATTCATCCTTACCTCTCTTACTAATGTTTTGTTTTGGTTTCTTTTGGTGGGGGACATTTGTTTTGTCCACTTTCAAAAAAACATGATAAACTTCTCACAGAATCATGCTTATTCCTCATTGTTTTACAATGACAGCACCTCACAGGGACACTTTAAATGCCTGTTGATGAATCTTCTTTTTACTTTTCAGCAACATTGTCATTCTTCAAGGAAAACAAAGAGACGTCAGTTTTGAAAGTTGCACCTTCAACAAGCCAAGGCAAAAAGAGGCGCAACTCCAATAGTTCTGAATCTCCAAACAAAGCTATCAAACTTTCTAAGCCGCCGCTGAAGGTCTTAATCACCTCAGATTCTCCTAATGTCAAAAAGTTAAAACGGGCCCCCAGGAAGATGATGTCCAAGAAGTCAGTTCCAGTTCTGAGGCTGAAAATCCTGTATCAGTCAAGTCCAACACTGGGCGGTGCTGTTTGCTGGAGAGGTTTGTGAGAAAAGGTGCCACATGGTGGCCAACAAGAAATCTCCTCAACAAACAATGAACTGGATATCGTCTACGGAGAACACAACCAACTCAGACAACTGTGATGAAAGCAAGAATCAGCCTACCCTTAATGAGTCTATTGTAGTTGTGAGTGATGATGGGGATGATGATGATGACAGTGGAAAATTTCCTGTCAGCGTTGAAGGGATTCTAATGGAGCAGCAACAAAAAATTCAGAGGCAATAGAGTCGGCAAGTAAAGTTTAAACAATGTTGAGCGAGAGAATACATCAACAGATCAATCAAACATTGCTGGTCTACACGTTGACGAGAAGGCGATGCGAATGTGCTTGACGTATCAGTATCAGATAAGAGTAGTATCAAAGCTCCCTTAACTCAACCCCGCTGAAACCAGAAGCAAGCTCTGAAGGAAAGTTAGCCACCACTCCTGCTCAGTCCTTCAGCATAGTCCTTTGACACCTGCTACATCTTCTGACAAGAAGAAGGGGCAGAAAGGTACAACAAAAATCTGTAACTACTTTTGTAGTTTACATTAATATCAGTTTCAATTAAAATTATCATAACCTCATTTTTATTTTCAGAGTAAATTTCTCTTGCATGAGTAATGATGCAAAGTTAAGACTTTTGTAATTGTTAGAGGAAAGGATATTTTTCTGATGACTTCTTGATTATAAATTAAACAATTTAAATTTAAATATAAATCTTTGTAATTATAGGAGGGAAGGAAATAAATAATTACTAATATATTAAGGATAAAATGAAGTACTAGGCTAGAAAAAGGCTGGGCTGTAACTGTAAATGTTTAAATATGAAAAATCAACTGGCGTTGGTTCATTGATGTTTTAGTTTTACACTTCCTTGCTTGACTTAAACTTCCTTCTTCTTTTTGTGCCAAAATCAACCGATAACTACTTCATTTAGACAAAAATTACATTCATTCAAGAACTGATTATTATCTTTGTTCTTACTCACTTTTGGAAAGTTAATTTCAAAGTAATGACACTGGGGTAAATCTTGTTTATTAATTTTAGTTTGAAGCTTTTGATATTTTCTATTTCTTCAACCTCTTTTTCTTCTTCTTCTTCTTCTTCTTCTTCTTCTTCTTCTTCTTCTTCTTCTTCTTCTTCTTCTTCTTCTTCTTCTTCTTCTTCTTCTTCTCTTCTTCCTCTTCTACTACTAGTTCTACTTCCAACAAATTCAAATTAAGTATTTATTATATTTACAGGTTGATTCTGCCAAGAAAGCTGAAAGGGATGTCCTGAAGGAAAAACTTAGGCAAGAGAAAGAAGCTCAGAGACTGGAAAGGAAAAGGAAACTTGAGGAATCAAAATCAGAGAAAGAGAAGCTCAAGAGAGAGCAACAGGTCAGATAGAATAATCATCAACATTTGCAACAAGTGTAGATTTTACTGCTCCTTGTTTTTGTCTCAAATTTGTCTAATTGAATTGTGAAAATTGCTACAGATGTCTTAAATGTACTCATTGTGTGAGAAATATAGTCATATTTATGGAACTCACTTATAACAGGATTGACTGACTAGTAACAAAGTCCTGTTGTATCTGAGATCTGTTGTGGACATGTAAACGGTAATACACATCGTCTAAACACATTTGTTGTCTCCCTCAGGAGGAGGGTAAATTTCATCCTCTACAGATATCCTCACTTTCTTCTCAACTTGCTCAATTCTAATTCTAGCGTTCATCTCAAGCAATAAGTATTTTCTTCCTTCATGGGTGTATTGCTATGATTGTGCACAAGTGAGATGGACGAATGAATTATGTATTGTATTGCACTGCAATTTAAAGAAGGTAGACAATCGTAACTCGTTACTCAACTGTTGGTCATTGTACAAATTTCCGTTATGACTCCTCCATCCCCTTCTCTTCTCTTCTTTTTTCCCTACACACACACACACAAACAAACAAGTACATACTTCCCCGCAGATGTGCAATTGGCAGGTGCTGCTTGTCTCTCCTTTCGATCTTTCAATTATCTTTTATTTTGCTGTTTCCTCTTAATTCACCCTGAGATAACCATATGTGGTGAACATGATAAATTTCAATGAATGAATCAATCAAGCCCACACGCGTCAGGCCACACCCAACCAGGCCCTCTGACCTTCTCATCCAGTACAAACAACACACACACAATAGAAATGTTGTGGCATGGCTGTATAGACACAGCCCTGTTTTGAACATATGTGTGTTTGATTAGCACCTTATCAAAAGTTGGGATGGCTTTACTTGAAATTACATTAGTGTGGTTGCATGGCAAAAGTCTTGCTGTAGCCATGTCTGGCATCATAGAACCCCGTTCTAACCAGGCTTTTTTTCATAGTTTGAATATAATAAAGCAGAAATCAATGATTCTCAAAAAGTCCTTTTTGTGGGCAAGCTCCGTTGTAACCAGAGCGTTGACACGTGATACGGTAGGTCCTTCTTTTCTTTCATTCCTTCACTTGTCTTTCATCTTGCTGTTACCTCTTAATTCACCCCTGGGGGTTGGTGGGCACTGCTGGCAGGTCCTACTTCTTTCCTTTTAATCTTTCATCTTGCTGTTTCCTTTTCAATTCACCGTGAGATTGCCACAGGGTAAATTTCAGTAAAACAAAATCAAACTTAATTCACCCTGAGATCACCACATATGATGGACAGGGTAAATTTTAAACAATCAATGTAACAAGGGCCGTTGTATGTGAGCTCCACTGTACTAGAAAAGGTTGGGATTGCTAAACATTCCAAGCAAAAATAAGTTTGCATTAATTTTTCTCATTTGAAATTTCTAAGCAAGGTTCATGATAGAAGTATACCTATGAGAGCATTCTATGATGCTTATACTTATGACACAACATTATGTAAATTGAAATATTGTCGGATTTTTAACACAACCAAACAAAGTTACTTTTTCCTTTCTCTTTCCTTACTAAGCAGTTTATAAAGGTGTGTTACAATTGTAATGCTTTTTAACTCCATTACTCGATGAAATACTTAAATTGACTGACATGACATGGTATCTTAGTTGACAATTTTAAGATGATATCTTTTACATTATGTATGTATTATTTTAACCCTTGTGTTTTATATACAGCGTTCCCACAGGGTCAGGAATTTGGTAAAAAGGTTGGGAATTATTTAAGTTCATTCCCGTCTGAATATGGTCTGGAATTCGCTCAAATGGGCTCCTGGGTCTTAAATTGGTCGGAATTTGATTCCGTTCGTGGTTTTCCATATTTGCTTCGCTGCAAATTGTCGCCACCAGTCACTGCAGTCAGCAAACAAGCTTATTTTTTATTTTACACCAACCCGCTACGTCCGACTTGAGTCCAGAGTGGCTGGCTTTAGTGCCACGCCAGTTTTGTCTGAAACAGTGAAATCTATGCACCAAGAGACTGATGAGAAAGGTGACCAGGCAGAGAAAGAGGAATATGAAAATAACAATTAGTTCTGTTTACTCAAGTAAAGGCTTTTTTTTTTATATAGCTGATTCTACGTCCTGCCTATGCACACTGTCTTCTTCGCACAAGATACAATAAGACTAATAGCACAGGTTCAAGTAGAGTTCAAGATTTCTTAGCTTCCACCCCCATCCCGTCCCGCATTCCGCGAAGAAATTATCTATCGATAAAGACAGAAGCTTACACTAGTATAGTGGGGCGGGGGAGAATTGAAGTCTTGAACACTTTCACAGCACTCTATGTGAATTTAAATTGTGCGGTGGGGGATTTAGGTATGTTCGGGGTGCTGGTGGGACCAAGGGCTGGGGAAAACCATTGTCGCTTTTGTTGTTTGTTGTGTTTCTTTCTTTTCCCCTCCCTCTCTCTCTCTCTCTCTCTCTCTCTCTCTCTCTCTCTCTCTCTCTCTCTATCTCTCTCTCTATCTCTCTCTCTATCTCTCTCTCTCTCTCTCTATCTCTATCTCTATCTCTATCTCTCTCTAGGCAAATCGGTCTATACTTATCGCATCCCTGCTCAATGTCACACACAATAAACCCATAATATATTTTTTTAAAGATAGTTTAAAGCCGTACAATCACAGAATTTTACACGCAAAAACGGGATTCGTCCACCCATACGACCCGAAGCGCGCAAGCCATCACTGGTAAGGCACCGGCCATGGACTTCAGGCCTGCGGTGGAGTTGACCACAATTACAGATTTTACATTTTCTAGTGCGGATGTGTCTAGTTTGAAGTAAAGAAAAATGGTTTTGTCTAAAACAATAAAAGCTATGTACCGAGAGACTGATGAGAAAAGTGACCAGGCATAGAAAGAGGAGTATGAAAACACAATTTCTTTACGGTTATAAATAGTTCTGTTTACTCAAGTAAATGTTCTGTGCCGCGAAGCTGCTAAAGAAAAGAAAGAAGGGGAAAAAGAAATCCAGGAGTCTCCTGAAATCTCTATAAAATTCAAGATTGTGTTAGTATTAGTGTACAATAGTGTAATATATTATATATCGAGAGTGAGTAGTGAGATATTTTAGGTATTGATTTTGATGAAATATTATTACAATGTATGCCTTTTTTATTGAAATTGGCCAAAGTGTATATTGATTTCTATTATTAATGAGAAAGTGTTGGTAATTGGGTCTAAAATTTGTTTCGTTATACAGTTGTGGGAACCCTGTATATACTTATACTATACTGTTTTAGTAAATATTTGAAGCAATTGTAAACCAAGACAAATTTCCTACAACGGAACAAATAAATTTGAATTTAAATTGAAAATATGTTCTGACTGGCTCCTAGTGATCTTCTGTAATAGTAATAGGTCATATCAGAGACTTTTGTTGTTGTTATGATTGCATTGTCTTTCTCCTTTCTGTTTTAGGCAGCAAAAGAAAAGGCAAAGGAAGAGCTGAGGGAGAAACAAAACAAAGAGAAGCTTGAGAAAGAGAAAATCAAAGAAGAGGAACGAAAGAAAAAGGAAGAAGAAAGACTGCAAAGGGAAGAAGAAAAGCAGAAAAACTTGTTGTCATTGAGTGAGTAATCTTTTTCTTTACTTTTCGCACGGCTTTTGTGTCAATAAAACTTTGTTGATCTGTCTAGATGGCAGTAGTCTTTTAGGATGGAGTAGCGGCTTCATAATTGTGATTTTGAAATCACCTGACTATCACAATACCTTCTTCATAATAACTGACCAACTCAGTTCTTTTGAGTTTTACTGTCACTGCGCATGTTTTGAATTTAGCTACAAACTAAAATCTTATTTTGATTTTAGAGTTTTGTGTTTAATTCTCTTCTTCATAATTACTGATAAATTCAATTTTTGAGTATTTGATAATGAGTGCAAAATGTGTATTATTTTTTTATTGTTCATCGACCCTTGAAAGTCAGTGCAACAATATTGATATAACTCAAGGGGTTTGAGATTATTGTAATGTAAGTGCATAGTTTTCGTTTTGTTTACACATCTGAAAATGCTAATTATGGGGGTTGAGGGCAATGTCAGTTCTGAATTTTGATTTTTTTTTTTGCCTCTTAAACCCAAGTGTCAGGGTTAGAATGATGCTGTTAAGCATGCCAATGTTCACCTGCTGATCTGGCAAAATTGATGAACTCTGAGATTGGGTTTTTTTTCCCGTGTTGTGCAATTTAAAAACTTTTATGGCTTGTTTCTACAAAATGTTTGTATCCTACTTAATTGCTTAGATCATGGCTTGTGGTAGGTATGGATAGTGCAGAGCCATCAAACACTCCTGGAAATTATTCATAGCCAGTGAACATAAGGTCGCCCCACTATGAAATTCAACATAAGTCTTAGGACAACTGTTTTAACTGGCACCCTAGAACTTTTTTCTGTCGAGTTATGGCAGCAGATACACACGTTGTTGGATTATTGTTACTCGCTTTTTGTCAATCTTCCTGAAGAGAATTGAAACAAGCTGCAGCGATGTCAAAATCAGGCTGCAAGGGTGGTTTTGAAAAAGAAGAAGAGAGACCATGTTAGTCCTTTGTTAAGTAAGAAAGTTATTTTGGCTACCACCAAAAGCTAGAATCTTATACAAAACTGTTGTTTTATGTTTTAAATGTATCTACAAGAGGGCCCCATGATATTTGCTTGCAAGACCTTGTCTATGTTTACACTCCATCACGATCATTCAGATCTGGCAGTAAAAGTCGTCAACCATTTTGTGCTGACCCAAGAGGTTCATTTGTTCCAATCCAATATCTCTATGTTCCCTTTAAAGGGATCACAGTGGCGGTATTGATTCCATTTCACCCACTTCCACCAACAACTAAGGTGATCTGTGGGTTTTTTAAAGGATTTTTTATTTTGCCTGACTGCCCTGTAATCCCCCAAGGGACCTTTAACATGCAGTGTTCTGATCTACAATGGGACCTCCTTTTATTGTCTGTCTCCGGTGAGACTGGGTGTCGATCCACCTACCTGGGCCAGGGGGTAAATTTTACTCTTTAAAAAACTCTAGAAAACTTTTCAACCGTTGGCAGAACTTGAACTCAAACTTTTAGTTGACAGGATGACACCTTACCTCTGGATTACTGAGTCATAGTGGCGGAAAGTATTTCTCGTTTGTTAAGAAGAATTCTTTTTTACTGATTTTTATAGTCATTCTCACTTTCTTATTTGTTATATTATTATGGTGGTTGTTTTACATCGTTATAATGTGGTAATTGTACTCAATAACTCTATTTCCATGATACTACGTTTTCATCAGTTACAAAGTGTTCTGCTTGTTACCTTCGTTCAATGCCATCCTTAATGTTATCACTCTTCTTTCAAGAAATAAAAGGGTTGTCACAATGACTACCCATTTGTCTCAAGATTCTTGTTCCTTTTTTCTTCCACAGACTTAAACAAGAAGAAAGAAAAAGAAAGAGGAAGAAAGGAAGCGCAAAGAGGAGGAAAAATTAAAGGAAGAAGAATTGAAGGTAGTATCTGTAATATCAATATTGCATAATTATCTGCCACTTAAGTAGTTTTGACTATATAGTGCTCTTTATCCGCTTGAGCAAGGAGAGGGAGAGAGAAAAAGGGGAGTGGGGCTAGGTGATTCGGCGATAGACCAATGGAAGCGCAGTTCCTGTGTGTTCTCTGCCTCTTCTACTTCTCTGTCCTTGGGCACAACACACGAGATTCAAGTCTAATCACATTTTTTATTGTTAAAATTTTGCTTCATTTAGGATCGGTTCTACCGTCACTAGCTTTCTCCCTCTATTTCAAGTGATTAAAGCCCAGACAGGCCTGATTTTGGCTCTGTATTTTCTATGACATCAACTAGGCCTGAGATCAATGCATATGATGGATATGGAAAGATTGAATAAAACAGTCAACTGTAGATAGCTAGATCTTGATGTGAAGGCTGGTTTAGATATAAGATAAGAGATAAGCTTTTAAAACGGCTTCAATTCTATTGTTAAATAGTTACTTAAATACTTCAATGTCAAAGTTGTTACTAATTGTCATTTGAAAATACGAAAAATTTAAGTAGCTGTTGCTAAATTTTGAGGTTGAAACTAGGCAGGTCTGGATTAAGTGGAAATTGCGATAAACCGGAGTCAACTGTATCATTTTCGTAATTGTATTTAATATCATCGATGACAAAATCGTACACAACAATGAAATATTTACTTTTCCTCTTTTCTTCGATCTTTTTTCTTTTCTTATAGAGCAAACAAGCAGAAAAAGTCAAGAATGTCTTTAAAAGTTTTTTTGTCAAACAGGCAGATGCTGCATTAAGCAAATGGTAAGTAAAGTTCAAGTAAGCTTTTGGATATTAGTATTGTTGACAACCCTTTTGAATACACTACTTGCTGATTAGCAGTTAGACAATTTACTCCTTAAATGAGTCATTCAACTTGAACTGATTAATTCCTAGGTATTTTATATTATTTTTTTTACCCTCTTCAAAATCGTTGGATATATATTTTGTTAAGTCATCTAAATCATTTCTAAAATTGTGTGATTAATAACTGAAGTTTTACTATTTTTCTTCTATGATCTTGATGTAGGCTTAGGAAGTGGATTTGAAGTCCAAATGGAATACTTAGCAGGCAAAGGGCTTCTATAAATCAGGCACCACTATTAATCATTAATAAAAGACCACTCTCAGGTCAATACTTTTTACAATTAAATGCTAATGTCATGGCATTCTTAGGTGTGCTTGCCAGACGTGACACATTGTGTAAGGAGAGCCAAAATAAGACCAAACTTTTTTAAGAAATAATAATTAAGTCCTACAATGCCTGAATGAAGGAGTTTTTTTGGTATCTTTTTCTTGTATTTAGATGTAGTCAGGTTAGCTCAGATATTAATGTATAAATTTGGGGGATCTCTATAAACACTAGAAAAGTGGCTCGCTCAGCCAGCACAATGGCTGCCACACGCTATAATTGGCTCGCTGACAGCCATCGTCGCCACAAAGTTTTACGAGTTCACAGGGAAATGTGACTTCTGACCAGGCCATCACCTATCTATTGGATTCAGTTGCATGGCGATCATTTGGTCTCACCCAAGACAAGCTAAACTAGGATGATTCCTTTCTTTTCAATTTCAGGGATTTGAATATTTCAGATTTCCTCTGATTTAAGATTATTTGAGTTTTTCTAGTTTTAACATTTTTCTCTTACGTTTCCTTTTCTTGCCTTTTCCTAAAAATACTTCTATGTTCGCTGTTATGAATAGGTGAGATGGTTTAGCACAACAGGATAAAATTCCCGACTCAAGGCCCATTGCCGATTTTTATACTTATCATCAGTGGAAGCATGCTACTTTATTTTAACATTCACTTTCACAACAAACTACAATTTCCACACTGATCCGTGAGGCCCTACTACTCACACAAGAAGATTTCAAATTTAAAAATCGGAACCTTCTTTACTTCCTTCAGATTTTATTTATTTTTCTACTAACGCATTTGTTGTGGAAATAGCCTTTCGTACAAAGGATTTTGGGATAGATAAAGACAATGTTGAGATGCACTGACTTACCTTTCTGCAATCGTACGGTCCAGTTGTGAATGTGACCTGCGGTCGACGATTTTTCATTCTTTTTTCCCAGGAAAATCGGTTTAAGTCATTTTAAATTTCCTTTAACGTTATTTGCGATTTTGTTATAACCCTATTTGTGGATTATTATGATTTAATAGTCTAATCTAGATCTAGAGCTAGACAAGATTAAGATCAATCTGCTTGAGTGAAGTGACCTAGATTCTTTATCTATAAGATCTAGATTTAGGACGGCTTGACAGCCCTAGATCTAAGCCGTAGCTTTCCTTATGCCATAGCTTGGGTTAGTATATCAGTGTATAAATAGATCTAGCATGTAAACAGATTAAAATTATTTCTTGTTTGGCGTTCCAGAGAATTTGAAATCTAGATCTAGATTCTAATCAGATAGAGAGATCTTGAAAATAAGCGCGCACATTGTTGATCTAGATTCTTCTAGTCTAGATTTAGATTCTTCTAGATTTAGATTCTAGAAAGGCAGGTTATTTTATGATAGATCTGGATTCAATATAGTAAGATCTATATAAGATATATCTAGATCTAAGTCTCATTGTTATCTAGAGGCCTAGAAACTATGAGACTAGATTTAGATTACTAGGTCTAGAATTTGTTGCACCCATTTTCTTCAATAACTTTAGTAGAGCTAGAGTTAGATTTCTAGATCTACTTGGTAGCCTAGTTAATAGAATCAGAATTGATTTAGAATTTTTGCTATAACTGTTATAATAACGAGTTCCAGAATGTAGATCTAGAAAATTTCACAAATTGGGGATCACCTATCAAAAGTTTAATGGTTGAAAGTTCGCCGGCATTTTTAGAGAAAAAAAAATCCTGTCCCGCCGGCAAATGTCCTTTGCCAAACGGCGAAATATTTTCATAATGCCGGAAAAACCTCGTGTAGTTACCGGGAAAATACAATACTACAATCATCAGATAGGTGAGAATAATGCAAATGGTTAGATATTAAGCATTTATTTGCGTTACTACGTTTACTTATATGTGTGTGTTAATGTTATTGTGTGTGGTTTTGGGTTTCGTGGTGGCTGGACTGTTGCAGGTTTTTTATACCTGGCGGTCTAATTTCAGGCAAAATGTCTCTTGCCAACTTTCAACCATGATCGGGATTTACCAGTGGATGTGATTGATCTAGATCTAAGTTCTATGTCTAAGAACAAATTATGGCTATCAACTTAAGATTGTAATGATGAATTCCTGTCTAGTTATATCAGGAAGGTTGAGAAAAGTGACATTGCATGGTGCTGTTATTGTAAGTGTGAGATGAAATACGGCGCAGGAGGTGTTCAGTGTCTGAAAGTTTCACATTTCAGACTTTCAGATAAAAAAATTTCAGTGGCAATTTAGTAGGAGACAACAAGACCAATTATGTATTTGTGCAAACACATTCTTATTATCAGCTCAATCACACACGCTTTCTAAACAGACCAGCTCACATTTACACCCCTAGCATTCATGTTACAATAGGGTGACCAATAAATGAAAGTTGTATTATCAAGCCTACTTCATGCATAGTACAGCTGATAGCAAGGAAAATGATGGACACACCCCTTTTGAATTAGACTCAACAGAGTGCCTTTTGGACGTAAGCTTATGAGCCTGAACACATACTTTTTCCTGTTAACTAAATGGTTAACCAATCAGAAAGCATTATTTTTAAAAGAGCGTGAGCGTAAGACAATGAGAGGGTAACAAGAAGTAGGAATAATCAGGCCTGTCTTGATCCATCGTTCCTTCCCCTCATACGCCGGGCATCGTGCTGAGAGGTTTGTAGCAGGCAAACAGGAAATCCTGGACATAGCGTTGAACACAGTGCTGGAACTTGTAACAAACAGTCATAGCCGTACCAGGCTTATCGGGTAAAACTGATATCTGAAAAAATAAAAATTAAAAAGCTCCTGCCTACTGTAAAATATGTTGAATTTTCTTAATTTCTTCTCTCCATTCTGAACGAGAATACAATTTAATGCCTACATTGATATGGATCATACAACCATCATCTAATTTTATTCTTTATTTTGATATTTTTAAGACACGAAATAAAATGTTGCTTTTGTTTTTTATATGTTTACTTACTAAAGCCTGCCAAGTCTTCATCTGGCTTATTCATTCCTTTTGAGTTGAAGAAGGATATGCATTTGGCTCCAATTCTCCGGCGTGCCCCTCTTACTGATGA
The DNA here is from genome assembly GCA_037039925.1 of Doris montereyensis. Lineage (NCBI taxonomy): Eukaryota > Metazoa > Mollusca > Gastropoda > Nudibranchia > Dorididae > Doris > Doris montereyensis. The sequence goes on along the minus strand of JAXRKP010000079.1, from coordinate 307,441 downwards.
AAGAAATCAAACCTTGATTCACTTTTGTCTAGTGACCAGGTTTGTACGAATTTACAGTTAGATGCATTATACATAAACTTGTGTTAAACCCGTCTCAAAGGGTGTATACATTTTCATAGCTGCCAACCAGTACGTAAGAAACGTAGTTAGTATGTCTTTTTGGCCCTGAGTCTGTATTTGCCGTGAAAAGTACGTGTTTTGAGGGTTAACTGTATTTTTTTTGTATAGAAACCCCATGTTAACTGTAGAGATTCGGAGAGAGTGTGAAACCCCGGAGACGCCATTCTGACTTCATGAAACAACTGTTGTACTTTGCCAAACAGACCAAAGATCGGCATGTTTTTTTTTTTTTAAATTTACTTTAGAGGAAACCCCAGGTAGGTAGGCTAGGAGGCAAAGTTAGGGAAAGCAAACGGATATGTAAAGAGAAGGGATATGGAATATATTGGACAGACGAGGTTGCAGATGGACATACCGGGAAGGGGTAAGAGGGGAAGACCAAAACGAAGATATATGGATATGGTGCAGGGAGTCATGAAGATCATTGGTCAAGAGATGGGGGCGAACAGGATAGGACAAAGGGGAGAAAGATGATCTGCTGTAGCGACCACTAACGGGGAAAGATGGAAGAAGACCTTAGCGGCGATCATTTCAAGTTAAATGATCAATGTTTTCTGAAATATTGCGGGTTTTGTACGAGTTAGAATTAGTTTGATAAAGAAGAAATAATTAGTCCAATTTTGGATTTCAAAAAGGTTGGCATTTTATACAAACCTTTAGGTAACATTAACGTTGAAGGTGTGCAATTTATATAGCCTTATATATCACGTATCAACATAATCTCTGTCTACCTTTTCGCTATCAGTCAATTGTGGGTGCTACTAGGTGGTTTGCTACTTGATTCAATTCTTATATCATCTTTAATTTGGATTGTTCACTTAATATGAAAATGGACATGTCAAAGTTGATGAATAATGACATGAAATGATATTAAGGTCTCGTAAGAAAAAAGTCACAAATACAAAGGAATGAACAGAAAGATCATCTTGGGGCACCAATACAATCGAACCCATAACCTCTGCGCTAGCACCCATCACCTCACCATGAAAAGAGGGTGCACTATCAACCAAGCTCACTACGCTCCTTTAATCATATTTGTCTTCCCTTTGTTCCCATGGGGCTTCAATAGTATTTCATGTCATTTTTCATCCCCCGTATACACAGCTTGTTCATTACTTTCCTCTTAAGACCATTTTTCGCTGTTTGAGCTTATTTAAACCAAACCATTATTTCATGTCTTTAATTGCTTATTTCACTTCTGTCTGCCCCTTTCACTTCCAGTCAGATTGAAATTTCAGCTTTGTTAGATATTGATGTGTGCTATGTTACGCCCAGGTTTCTACTCTCGTGGGTCTAATTTCACTTCCAAGCACTGAAGCTAAAATGTAACTTGAACATAATTTTGTGATGGCTTCCATCTGGTCACTCTTCTTACAGACTGAAACTGATTGCAAACACTACGTTATGCAGCTTCAGAGTGGCATGTTGAAGCCGCACCGCACAGGGAGGATTTTGAGGAAGTAAGTTTGGTCTCACATCTTGGCGCAAAAAGAAATGAAGGTTACATAGATATGAATACAGAACAGCCACCCATTCTTAACATTCCATACAAGGGATTTTGATCACGGATCCTTATTGTTATTTTTTTATAAATCATGACTGAATAAATCAGTCATTATTTGTGCAAGTCAAGTATAATAAAGATGCTCTGAAATGTGAAATCAAGGCGCAAAAAGGGATAAAAGAAATAGATTCCTTTTTGAACAGCTGTTTGGGACTTTCCTTAGGTCGTTTTTCATCAATTTTAAGATATTCTATGAAATTTTGTCCTTTATGAATAAAACCGTAATTGTAGACTCAGAGATATTTTGTAGTGAATTAGGCTATAGGACACGATAAAAAATAAGGCTCCATGTGAGTTACGATTCTATCTTGTCGACTATGATTTCTTAGGGAGTATGTTCAGCTTTTTTAAACAGTTTGTGGCTATTTTAGTGTCATGAAAAGGGTTATATTAAAATCAGGGCTCATATCTTCTTAGGGAGAACATCAAATGCCAAATTATGACCGAGGTAGTGAAAATTAGGGTCTGGCAATCAACCTGTTCCTGGCCAGCCTAACCAATGTACTAAACTTTGCGTAAATAAATAGATGATAACTGCCACAATTGAATTATAGATCTAATTCAACTTGGTGAGTATTTCTATACAACGCAACGTTGTTCATATCAACTTGACCCTTAAGATTAGTGTGATGACATATCATGTTTTCTAAAGACATTCAAGAATAATGTAGGAAATCTTTTCACTCTTCTCACTATTGCAGATTTTTCTATGAAAGAATGTGTAGCGTCATTTCCACAGGGAATTTTTTAACATTCAAATTTTATCTAAGGTTTTATTGTCACGAACTGAAATTTCTGATTTCATTTAAACAACTAGCACTTCTTGTTGTGGGGGATAATAAATTCTATTGTTGTGTGAAACATAGCCTTTGCTCATCAACAAGTTCATTCTTCTATTAATACACGACAGAACTAAATCGCAATTAGATATTGGGAAGATCTAATGGATACATATAACAAGAGAAGATGGCATATTATATCAGGCTTGCTGTTGACCGGAAAACAGTCGTATTTAATGTCAAAGACCCCAATGCACTAATGATCAAATTGAAAACTCAAGTACTTTCACTGTCCCTGTGTAGTTGATAATTGGTTTTCTTTTAACTTTAGGAAATTCGAGTCTAAATGAAATTCGAGTCTAAATCTACTTTACATTTAGTATTTTGAGACCTCGCTGGGCAATAACATGAATTAAATCAGTTTCGCTTTAAGATTGACTGTCATCTTTACATTAGCACTTTCAACTCACTTGCACATCAATGTGGGATGTAGATGTATCAGCATTCTTTTACCAGCACTCTCAATGTCACTAGTGTCAGGGAGTGTGTTGTGGTTTATTCCCCACAGAACATTTGTTTGAATGAAAATCTCTTTGTTCGTGCATGGGGGGACTCGATAGTCCAGAGGCAAGGTGTCGGCCTCTCAACCAAAAGGTCGTGGGTTCAAGCCTCAGCGGCGGTTGAAAAAATTTATACATGTAATGTCAAAAAGGATCTCAGAGATATTTACATGTCTATGAAAACTTCTCATTGCCATCTGAATTATTTTTGACAATGATTTGTTTTTTTATTTGATTAACATCAGAAATCCACAGCCTGCAGGTGAGTTGGATTTTGAAATCATTCATGACAGTGAGGCCCTCAAGAAAGTCTTTCACAAAGTTAAGCTTCTACACTTTCATACTGACCACAGACCACCTTACCATGGGACATGGAGAAAGCAAACTAAACTTTCAGCTAGAAATCCCTTTAAGAAAGATGAGGTAATGCTTCATTTCCCCCAAACTTTCTTTTATCTCAAGTTGGTAGGCAATCATAGCAGCCACCCAGTATGCAGACAACATATATTTAGTATGATTTGTTAGGGGGTTGTCTTGAGTTTTTTTTTGTATATGTTTCTCCTTTGGAAAGTATATATTTGAGAGCCAACTGTTGTTGTGTAGTTAATTTATTTATTTTTGATTATAACACAGAACGAAAAATGGCAAAAATGTACCACCATGGTGATGTTTCAAAAGGAGTGGGCCGATCGCTGACTTCGACTGGCATCTTACACTTATTGTTTGATATCTTCCTGGACTTGAACTTTACCTCGTTACGGGATAAATTACTTTAGTCTGATGGGATGTCAACAATAGGAAATATACTGATTGTGCTTGATTTGGGAAATCTTAAGTTAAGTGAGTTGAAGGTCACATGCAATGGAACTGATTCTAATACTTAAAGGGAGTGAACTTGTGGTGATATGCTTTGCCATTTCCTCTAATTAACCCTGAGATTGCTGGATATGGTGACAGGTAAATTTCAATGAAACAAAGTAATAAACCCTATTTGTTTCTATGAATTTTCTCAATTTTATTACATACCTAGAGATGCTGATGTGGTCGATGTTAGGTCCAGCTTCTTTCCTTGCACTCTTGCACATGTCTGTCATCGTGCTGTTTCCTCTTAATTCACCCTGAGATCACCGCATGTGGTGGACGGGGTCAAATCCATTGAAATAATCTAGGGGCGTTTGTGATATGTCTGTGCTTAAGTATGTTTTTGATGTTTTTATTACCCTAGCCCCTGTGTTTCATTCCTTACTCTCTCCCTCTCTGTCCAGGACATGTTTGATTATGAAGTTGACAGTGACGATGAGTGGGAAGAAGAAGAGCCAGGAGAGAGTTTGTCCTGCTCAGACGTAAGAAGTTATTTTCTCTGGCACTCTCTTACAAAATTATTTATTTATATATACATATATATATATTCATTTTTAAAGTGTTTTCTTTTGACAAAATCAGAGAATTGTTGTATTATGTTATGTTTGATAATGAATTTGATCGATCATCATTGGGGGGGTAAGAAAATCACTGTTAAAGTTAGGCCAGAATGTCTAATGATTATCTCAACTGTAGCCCGAGTTTATAGTCTACACGCCATCATACGTTTGTTTCAAAGGATTAAATCTAGAATAGATATAGATCTAGGCCTATACTGAGAGACAAAACAGAGCATAGATCTAGACAAGTTTAAGCGTGGTTAATCTACTGACATTTTGTACTTTACACTCTTTCTAGACTAGATCTAGATATAGATGAGATTCATTACTGTCTATTACAGATGGCGTGAGAATGTAAGCAATATTGGTGGAATGTCAAGCTTTATTGGGAAATATACACAATTGTTGAAGAACTTTGCCAAAATATTATAACCAGAAGGTATTTAGTAGAAAAAACGAATAAATAATGTGTAGTAATCTAATCCTGATCCAGATTTCAAAACTTTTGACGGGATTCACAGCAAATCCAAGGATCTGTTTTCTTATTTTGTTTTACCGGATGTTGCGTATATTTACAGTGCATAGTCAAATCAAGTGTAAAATATTCTTGCACACTATAATATATAGTTCATTGATTATATGAGATTCTTGACTAGATTTTGTTATGTCACAAAGTAGTGTTTGGTAGTTTGTTTGAGTTTTCATTTAAGGCCTATAGAGCCGGCTTATCCTGGTTTCCTATAACGTGAAGCGAAACAGGTGACAATAATCACCTCCTAGCCAGGATGCTAGTCTGACGCAAGATTTAACTCCCAAGCTAGTGCTTGTACCCATTTGCACCTGGGTGGCTTGGGGAAAATGCGAGTTACGTGTCTTCTCCAAGAAATGCAACGTCGGACCTGGCTTTGGAAGGATTCGACCTCGGGACCTCATGATCCCCAGTCTGGCAGCCTAACTGCTCTGCCACCACCGCCACAGTGGTTGGTAGTAGCGTAGGATATTGTAACTAAATAATTGCTAATGAAGGGCCAGTAGCTCCAGCCGCCAATCGCAATTTTGTCTTCGATCAAAGAGGTGACCTCACAAAATGTGAAATATATATATATATTTTCTGTCAAACATGATGTTGAATTGCGGGGGCAGGTCCTGAGGTGAAAATTTTCCTGTTTGAGCCTATTAATTTAACTTATGTATAGGTGTAATGGACATGGTGTGCTGAATTGAAATATGCCATTGTTGTTTTTCTAATGATCCCAGTTACCATGAATATGGTAGCCATCTTGGATTTTACCCTCAAATTTTACCAAGTTTAATAATATCGATAGGCTTCTATGTTTTTAACTAATTTCTTTCAAGCTTGGCACACACCTTATTTGATACAATATCTAAATTTGATTAGATCAGGTTTTTGATTTATTTGTAAATTTTGTTTTTATGAATTTTGGAAAATAGCATAATTAGAACAACCCAAAAATATACCCCAAAAAAAAATGAAAAAAGCATCTGATCATATTTTTTTAAATTTTTCCTCCACTCATCATTCATACCAAATTTCATGAAGACACGTTGAGAAATAATGAAGAAAAAATCTTATTTTTCTCTCTTTTTTCTAATTTGCATATATGCATAAACCTAAGAAAAGGGTAGGATAATACTTTGAAACATCATAAAACCTTGAAACGCTCTTAACTATTTCATATCAACACTAACACTGTTTCAAGTGCACCAGCACCTTTTTACTCATTTTTGAGATGGTGCCTTTTGATATCCAAAATATGTCTGGTATTTTCCGGGCGATCTATGGCCATATTCAGAATAGATCATTAAAAGAGGGGGTTTTTTGTATAGCGTATATTGTGACGATCAAAATGAGTACCAGCTTGCCGTACTTTAGGTAATATTTCCGACTTGTATCGTAAAAAAGTTGTGTTGAAAGATAGGCCTGTGTCATTTCTAAAAAAACATATAAATTCAAACTGATACTGAGCTTCTTTTATGATTATGCCAGGAATGAACTGCTCTATCTAGTAGTATGATAGATTAGATTTGTCCCAATTTCGACAAAAATGGCGTTTAGAATATTTGTAAAGTTTGTTGTCATGACTGACTTTTGGCTCTTTCTTCTTACAGGGTGAGGATGATAAAGGCGATGAAAATGAAGATGATGATGAGGATGGCTGGATGGTGCCTCATGGCTACTTATCTGAAGACGAAGGTTGCAATGAAGATGATGAGGTAAATAAGTTATTATAAATCAGAAAACGCTTTTGTGAAAGATGAGATAAAAGGCATATGGTGCAAGAATTGAGTGAAAACATCCTGTGTTGAAAGTAAAGGAATTCTTGATTTGTAGCTGTAGATCAATTTTGTCTAAAGCATCTCTTTTTCTTTTTAATACACACATATGTATGACAGGTACATGTAACAGCCAAAGATGTTGCATCTCGATCCTTTTGTGAAACTGACAATTTTGTGACAATGTGGCTTTGATACTTTTATATATTTGAATCGCAATGCCCTCTTTCTTTGATGCATTGGTGAAGATGGTCGTTTATCCATAGCATCAGTCAATGTCTTATCACAGTAATAATTTGTTAAAATTATAAAGCAATTAGGATATGTTTCAAAGTGACGTATAGAGGAAGTTTTTTTTCTTCTATTTTTTCAATTAATATTTTTTAAGCATTCCAGCTAATACTACTATTGAGTACCAATATGTTCCGTGAGCTCGTGTCATAGGTCTATGAAACGTAACGTTTTGAATTTCTGTGACTTTTAACTGTAGAGTAGAAGCAACTTTCTGAAATCAGGCTACTTGGCATGAAAATGAGAATTGTAATCCCCCCTTTATCTCTTCTCTATTCATTGAATTTGTATGATTTGCTGTCATTCTGCCTCTGACATATGGGGTGCTGATTTACTTATTTCTCTGGTGATTGAATGTTTAAAATATGAATAGTTTTTGCGTTGAACTCATCATATCGGGGGGGGGGGGGGTATCCTTCTTATATGAAGCATTTTAATGTGTCTGATAAATTGTCTTTTAATATTTTAATTTTCCTCCGCATTTTTCTTCATGTCGCTCAAGATGACCAAGAATGGCTTAATAGAGTGCTCTGATCTGGTTGACATGTAATTGGAACATTCCAAAAGAAACATTTACTTAATTCTTCTGAGAGACTAATATGAAAACCATTTTTGGATATTTACAAGAAACTGAACTGTATCACCAAATCTAGAATACTAAATATCAATCAGTTATTAATACATCAACTATATTTTTAATAATATTTACAAATATCTCTATCAAAGTTTTTGACATTTTAAACTCTACTTCAACCTTGAAATCAACACCACGGTGGACAGGGTTTACTTCAAACAAAAAAACTCAACCTCGAGAAAGGATTGCAGTATAACTTTATTGTGTCTCTGTAACTTTCAGATCACCCCGGAGAAGCTGAAACTTCAACAGCAAGCAAAGGCGAAGGCATGGGAAGAAGATCAGAAGCGTAAACTTCATGCATCCCCTATGGTTGTGATTGGTTGCTTTTTTGAACATTCTCCCAGCGAAGAGATGTCTGGAGATGTGAGGTTGCTGTATGAGTTTCAGGTAAAAGAATAGAGAGAGTGTTGTGTCATGTGTATTTCAGAAACCTAGTTTGACCCAAAGACATCAGACAGTGTTGTGTCAATAAGCGGATTCAACATTTTCCATATTGACAGAAATAAAGATTCACTGAAACAGAAGGGGAGGTGTGTCTGCTTATATCAGCAAAATATTTACTGTGATATGTACGCATTTTTTTGTCATAAATATTCGTATTAACAAATTATGCATTCTAATTTAATTAATTGACTACTATCTATTTCTATAATGATTATATAATAATAATAAAAAATTAAATTCCAATGTGCATAATGTGTACTTTGTAGATCATTGCGAACGAAGATGATGTGCCTTTATGAGGACAATAAAGTTTTATGAAATTAAATTGAATTAATTGAATTCTTTCTTTCTTTTATTTTAAAATTTAGATGCATTACAGTTTCATATCGTTGATGAAACTACCTAAACACGTTAGTCCACTATTTATGAGATATGAGCTTTGTCCAAATAATCCAATGCACGCTTCTTTCGTGTTTTTATAAATAATGGAAGCCTCACTCCAATAGAAATGCTCAAGATAAACGCATGAGCTAAACACAGATTTCCATTTTTCTTCCGGCCACGAAAAATTAACCTTGAAAGTCAAGGAACTTGTTTAGATCTTTCAAAAAATTCAATTCTAACTGTGTATGTCTATTTTGTCCTCAACTGATTATCTTTTCCATGTAGTATATTCTAAAGACTAAAGTAGTCATTAAACTGTAACCCAAAAAGCATAACAAAGTGTTTGCATCCCTATGCGCTGATCTATTGTAACACCAAAGCAATGTGCCACTTTTGGGACAATAAAGTTGTATTTTATCTTATCTTATCTTATCATTGTTATAATAGTATTGAATCTTTCAAATCCATTCATAAGTCTATGGGCCGAGTCATCACAGTTACTCCATTCTGCCTTCACACTGACACAAATGTACAGACTGTTTGTCCATCTCTGTCTGTCTCTATCTTTCTCTCTGTCTCTCTCTCTCTGTCTCTCTCTCTCTGTCTGTTTATCTATATCTCTCTCCCCTCCCTCCCTCCCTCCCTTCCTTCCTTCCTCCCTCCCTCTCTCTCTCTCTCTCTCTCTCTCTCTCTCTCTCTCTCTCTCTCTCTCTCTCTCTCTCTCTCTCTCTCTCTCTCTCTCTCTCTCTTTCTCATATACATGCACGCATTGCTTTGATGTTCATTACACCGTTGTCCACCCACCACCTTACCTTGGGCGCTTCACTACAATAGACTTATTTACATCACAACAGGTGACCAGTCCAGTTTACATGAACCAACAGTGTCTAATGTGTGAATGTTGTTTTGTGTATAGCACTGTTACGTTGATTGGTGTTGTATCTATCTGTTTACCTTAATAGAAATTAACCAATAGCCTTTGTGTGGTACTGTTTTGAAGTTTCAGGATTTGAGTCAATCAAATCTTTGACAACTTACTTTTCTTTTTTCTCAGGCCGTAGTTCTTGTACCTGACATTCCAATAGCCACCTCTCTGTCTGGAAATATAGAAACTGAAAAAGAAGAACCTCTGACAGATGTTCCTCAAGCTCAACCCAAAGGCCCCAAGAGACAAGCTGTTCCTGATGAGGGTGGGTATTTTATATTTCAACTTCCGTGTATTTCAGATCAAAGCTCATTTAGATCAGAATAGTCCTGGCTATTCTGATTGTGGATATTATTCACATCAGATTCATTTACAAATAAATACAATGGTCTCCACCTAAGAGGCGGGCTCTTAGGAGACAACAAAAAGTGGCCTCTTAGTGGGACAGTGTCTGGGGCGAAAACATGGGGTGTAATCTAAATAGTCATTACATAACATTTATCAATCAGAGCTTTAGGTCTAGAACTCAGTCTCAAAAATACAGGAAGGAAGAGGTATAAGAAAGGAGGGGAAAATACAGCTTGGTATATTTATTTAAAATTTCATCCCTCTTCCCTTCCCTTTGCGACTGATCATAAAAACTAAGCAGCCCTTGCATCAAGCAATTAGGCCTAATTCAGTATCAGTCAAGACTACGATCATTTCTTTATCAGTGAAAACATGATTTTCATTCGCATCAATCAGTTATGGCTGCACCTTTGATCTAGTCAAGATTTTAAAATGACAGTGATCAGCCTGCAAGTGTGGCATGCTTATGTAAACCGTAGGTGTTAATTACCTTGTTCGTCTGATGTCAACATCAAGGAGCCTGACGCTGGCTTGGCAGGACCTAGCAAAGATTTTAGGCCCTCAACATAATGTCCTTGTTCCAGATAGGGAAAGGTTCAGCATTGTTGATTTAACTCTGAATTTTCATTTAACTGCATTGAGTCTAGCAGATTCTTCGGCCTTCCAGTGAAACAAAAACCAGCCTATTGGCCGGAGTGAAGATTGGTGAAGCAGTCTCTTATATGTAGTAATTAAAGAACGAAAAATGAGTTACACTCAAAAAGTGAGTTCAATGCGACAGTCTCTTAGATGAAGACTGCTGTATAACAATTTATATGGTATTGGGCACACATAGTTTTCAGTGAAATCTGTAAATTTGTTTGAAGTATCAGGGACTAGGATACTTGTTTACTGAAAAATGTACAACTCTTTTCTTCTTTTCAATATGTATGGTAAAATAAACTGTGTAAGATTTTTAGATATTATATGATCATTCTGATCCAGTTTACAGTTTTGACTCGGGGTTTTTTTTAGTTCGATTTTTGTTTTGTTCCATGAAATCCTGCTGCTTATTTGAGCTATTGAGTGACTGCATTATAGGGAGGAGATGTTTCTATTAATTATGTTAACCAGTTCCTGTTGTGTTGAATGCTAGAGTTGCAGTTTCATATAGTGTCTCTATGTAACTACAAAATATTTAAAATTATAAAGAATGTCTCATGTCCCCAACTTCCAAATCAAGACATGTAGTAGGAGTAGGAGGCTTTTAAATAAAAAAATCTTCTCAACATCATTATTTTAATTCATTTCTTCCTTTTTGCCATACAGAATTGTGATTCTATCTTTGTCAAAAAATTAACATTCCATGCTATTGTTTCTATGCATTATGACGACTTTAACTTTAACATTACGAGTCAACAAACACGATGGTAATTTCTTGTTTAAGGATCAATAATGGTTATCTATCTTATATTATCTTATCTTATTTAGAGGTCACAAAAAGATACATGAATCAGAAATGCTTGAAGCTCTTGCCTATTAGATATGTTATTTTTCCTTAATTAATCCAACAAAACTATTTTACGAGTATTCGTCAATATTAATTGCGTCATTCTGTTTTTATTTCAGCTATGTCTGACTTAATTCAGCTTGTTCACGGAAACCTGTGTGGAATCAAAACTTGTGAAGGAGTTTAGGGTTTTCTGGCTACGCAAATGCAACTCCACTCCCACAGAGAACAGCGTCTTGGATGATTCAGATCCTGATGAAAGTATGAGAGAGAGACAAATGGACACTTCGGAACCAAATGATTCAATGTGTGAGGTTGCTGAATCTTCCAAACTTCTCGACAAATCCTGTGACACTAGCCTTGTTGAAGTCAATGATAAAAATAAGGAAGAAGGATATGGCTGTGAGATATCAAAGCGACAACTTGAAAAGAAAATCATGGCTATGGCGGTAAGGGAGAAGCTGCTCAGTTTGTAAAAAAATGGCCTGGTATGTTCATGATTCAGTTTTGACCGAATTCAACATGTCCGAAATAGAACTTCCTAATACTTGGGAATATTTGACAGCTGTCCCCACAAGATCACCTGCTCCGGTCTCAACTGTCGACCACACTGAAACCATCTGCAGATGGACCGA
>JAXRKP010000079.1:290549-293049 GCA_037039925.1 Doris montereyensis | reverse complement strand
CAATAACTATAATTGTGGTGTAAATGTTACATTTGAATGAACTGTTTGAACTCTCAAATGGGTGGGATGGGAATGTACACCACTTATGTTGACATATTTTATTTTTGGTAGTTTTTGTAGGAGGGAGAAAGCTTTCTGAGATTTTTCTCTGAAACCTTTCTCCCTCAATTTACCCTGTATCTGATGAAGTAGTTTTAGATTGGCCAGAGAAGGGTTGTGCATATTTCACAAAATAAGCACAGATTTCATAGTTTTATGTTCTATTCCTTTGTGAAATAGTGGGTTCTACTGGGAGGTCTTAGTTCTTTCCTTTGGACTCTTTCACATGTCTGTCATCTTGTGTTTCCTCTGATTCACCCTTACGTCACCACATATAGTTAACAGGATAAAGTTTCAAAAAGGTGAAAATTTTATGAGATTTAAGTACACTAAAACCTCATTACACTGTCAACTGTTGTGCCATTGTGAGCGGTAACTTGGCATTATAAAGGGAATAAAGTTATAACTAACTGCCATTTAGCCAGCATTACAAAAAGAGAGATTTAATCAATGTTGAAGTAAAGTACATGTGGATCTACAAGAACCGGGGAAGAGTTAAACCTAACTGCAATGCAGGCTCACTGCGTGGGAAAATGCTACTGTAGTACAATGTGGTATTAGAAGTAGAATTAGTAGCAGTGATGTATTTAGTAGTAGCACTAGCAGTGGTAGTGGGGGTTGTTGGCAGGTGCTACTGGTAGGTTTTCTTTCGCTCTTCCACTTACCTTTCATCTTGCTATTTCCTGAGATCACCACATAAGGTGGATGGGGAAAACTTCAATGAACCAAAGAAGTCATTACTACATGAAGTTGGAAGACCTGATAACACGCTACCTGTTGGTCTTGGTTTCATTAGCCCAGGATTGCGTAGAATGAGAGAGGAGTGGTGAATTGCGCATGGGGATGAAACACAAGGCATTGATGCTTTGTGTGTGTTTGACTCTGTGATCTTTGACCAAGCCAAAACTTAGGATTCTACCGGCTTGCATCACTTCGGGAAACAGGGTGATGCACTGTGGCAATATAATACATTGTATTTTTAGGAACGTCAACGCAAAATCAACAGCACATGGCAGTGTAAGGAATTATTTTATTGTTTTTGTATACTGTCTGATTCGTACTAAGAAGTTTGGCAGTAAGTGAGAATGACTGTATAGCTGAAGGGGGTACTGTGAGATTTGAGTGCATTAATTAAGCTTGTCTCATTGGGCTTTAGGCGATTGTATCTGCCTCTAGTCAGTTAAGTCAACAATTTTATGCTTATATTTTATTAGTTATGTTCCTTACTATAACTTAAATACATGACAATTTGTATTAGATCATAGTTGATCTCATTTATGCTTACTCTAGCATCTCATATCGGTTGCACAACTTTACTAAATATATTTTTTAATTTGGTGCATCTCATTTCCGATTCTTCCTTCCTTCTACACGGGCAGTTGGTGGGAGCAGCGGGTACCTCCCTCCTTTCCTTTCACCATTTCACACACCTTTGATCTTACTGTTTCCTCTAATTTCGCCTTTGAAATCGCTCGCAATGGCGAACAAGATCAAATGAAATGAGATTTTATCTGTCCATAGAATATTTCAGATTACTACTACATAGTACATGGTAGAGATGGAAACTGAAACAGGCATTTCCATTATAACCAACTCACCACTACAGAGTTATGTGTATATATATATAACAAGAAAATGACAAAAGGCACACCGTTATTGTTGATTAGCTTTGTGTTTTAATTTGAATGATTATAAAGAGATCGTGTATTTTCTATACATACGCCTATATTTATTGTCAAAGAGAGTTTGTGTATATCATTAAACATATAATTCTGAGTTGGGTAGATCTAGTTCTGTATGCATCAAAGGCTCTGTTGCTAAGCCACCAAGACTAACGATATTTTATATATAAGTTATAAATGATACCAACATCATTTTCATTTGAGGAATGTTTCTGTCGGCCAGTGGGGGTATACGGTATCGAAACACCCTGTACAGTGTTTTTTCATCTTTAACTTCATCAGAAATAATGTAAAAACGTGGCATGGTTCTAACAACAATTTCCAGCTGACAAGTGTGGTGGTTGTTGGCAAACGCTACTGGTGGTACTGGTAGTTCCCCTTTTTATTCCTTGAAATATACCCGGATTCTCTCTTACACTTAGTTTGCTGTTTACCTATTAATTTTATCCTAATATCACCACTTGTGGTGGACTTGGCAAAGTTCAATGGACCAAAAGCAAACCAGCTCTTCATTCTTGTCCATGAGACAAAGTCAGTGCACAGTTTGTAGGTTTAAGTTTTAAGTGTCTAATTATTGATTCAGAAGGATGTGTATAATTCTGAGTTGGTCTTCCTTTGTGCATCAAAGGTTGTTGCAAGACCAATAAAATAAGAGTAACCATGTTTTGCATGCAGATTCTAAAGAAATGATACCAGGATTGTTTTCATTTGAGGAATTT